>VWZD01013283.1:133030-156076 GCA_013396695.1 Sakesphorus luctuosus | reverse complement strand
AAAAGAAAAAGAAAAAGAAAAAAAGAGACCATTTCTATTTTTTACTCCTTTTGCAATGTCCAGTTGCCTGGAATAAAGAAAGCTTTGAGTTAGACTGGCTTTACATTTTGATTTTCCTTGCTTTTTGCCAAGGCCTTTGATACAAATTTAATTCAAGGAACATTAAGTTAAGGATCTTGGTTTGGTGCATATGGGAATGTAAAAATATTTGCTTATGTTGTTTGTTCCCAGAATGTGCTATTCAAGTTTCAGACCACCAGTTCACTTTCTAGTGTTTAATAATTGCTATTTTCTTTTTTCTTCAAATTTTTTCTTTTAATAAAATAAACCTGGTATTAAATTACAGTAGTGCCTGTTATAGCATTCATTTTGGAAATAAAAGAACTATTAAGCAACACTGATACATTTTCCACTTGTTTTATTAGGAGAAAAGGAAAAGCACACCAAAAAAAAAAATAAATGCAACAACCCTGCATCAAGCTTATTGGATCTCAACATACGACACCTCCCTGAGCCAAAACCTCTGTCATTTTGTTGTAAATTTTAATCCCTTTTAAAATATAAGAATATCCTTACAAGAAATCCATGTACGAAGGAAAAACCTCTCACTCTTGTAAAAAATTTCAGGGTTTTACAGAAAAAAAAGGAGAGCATTTTATAGTAGATAATGCTGTTCATTAGGCTTTAATAACACTTTCAGTAGCTCCAGCAGCCCTCGGAAGTCTGTAAATGCCTTACCTGTTCTCATTATCTTCCCCCCTCCCTGTCCCGTATATTTGAAGGTGATAAAGCAGAAATTAAATCCATTGTTGTCACCAGTAAGCAAATTGCAGCTGATTCTGTTAACTGCCAATGTATTGTCTGAAGGGGCTTTAAAGTTTTAATGTAAAGCTCTGTTCACTGGCACACGAATGGAAGGTACCATTAGGTTGCTCCATGAAAGCAACTTAAGGTCCTTTGAAAATATAGCCAAAAGTTTTGCCTGGAGTTTTTGTAGATAGTACAATTTCTGTGAGATTGGAAAGCTGGAGGTTTGTTTTTGTTGTTTTTTTTTTTTTTTCTTTAAACTGTTTACATCTTTTATACATGTAAAGTTTGGTTCATGTGAAGGAGAAAGATTCCAAAATCACCAAAGAAATTTTTTTTAAACTTCTAAAATCAAGTAGAATTCTAGAAATAAGACACAATGACCTACATCTATTGAAGAGAGCTGACCTTAGGGAACTATATTTGCCATAGGGTTATTTTTCAGCGTTGAACTCCAAACCTGTTTTGTAGAACATATTGGGTTTTCAACAAAGAAAAGAAATTCTCTGTCATAAGAAGAAAAATTCATTATAAAACACTTATAAATGTAAAAGCTTTTTTAAAATAAATGTCTTAAATTAGCTTAGGTAGCTCAGTGTCTCAGAAATTATGCAGATGCTTTCACATCTATTTTGTTATAGAGTGCCATAGAATATTTATAAACTGCCCTCTGTGGCAAGACAGTTGAGGTCAAAGCAAACTGAAGCATTATATATAGGACAGAATATATTCAAAGAATTCAGAATCATTAGTCAGTGTCCAAATATGAGACTTAGTTATGCTCTGCTAAAATCCTAAATAAAATATCTATTGTTGAGTTCTATAAATATATGCGAAAATATTCTCCTCTGTGAGGGCACTGTAGAAACTGCTTAGTGGATTTTTGCTTGACTCAAGCTACAATAACAAGATTCATGCAACAGAGGTTTCCTGGTCATACATTACCTTTAAAATGAATTTCAGGAGTCTCTTCATATATTCACTTCTGACCTTACCATGGTGCTTGAGGAAGCTGTTTTGCATAAATTAAACTGAGACCCTTCATGAGACCAATCTCCAATATGCTGTTCACAATTGCAACTGAAGCAAATCGACATCAGAATATAAACCTGTGCAGTGATTCAATTGTCAGCTTGTGATTGCCTTCAAGCAAAATGCTCTCTGGAAATTATCTATGAAGTACCTGTTGTAAGGTACTGAAACAGTGTCCAGTATTTCTATGCATCCAGACCTATTAATCTAATCTCTAATATAAATTTGCCCAGCATACAGTGAACAAATCTACATACACGTCTTTTTTTGCTCAACTATAAATGAAATAAAGAATTTGTATGTGTATGAAAGTAATAATCTTAAACTGAAAACAATCAGCAAATGCTTATTTCCCAAAACTTCGGATTTTATTTATATCTTCCAAAGAATGCAAGCTGATAACTAAGTACTGTTGTATAAATATTTGAGAAATGGAATTATTTTTCTGTTGCATTTTTTTTATTAGGCCATTACTCACACAGTTAGCAAATTTTTCCCTAAGTGAATTTCAATTGGTTTTTATCTTATAATTGATATTTGTATTTTATTATTGTCATTGCTGACAAGTGAAAAAAATCTTAGTGAAAGAAGTCATGGAGAAGGAAAGAACCTAATATTTGTAGCACATGATAATTTCTAGAAATAGTGGCAATATTACAATGGAGTGATGAAAGGAACTGAAGAAGCTGAGACTGTAGGAAATTCCAGTCCTCTGCTAAAGCAAGAGTTGGACAATTGTCATATAATGGATGTCTGGATAGAATCCCTTGACTCGGGGTAAAGATACCAACTGAGAGAGTCATTGTGTTAAAACGGAGATGGCAAGTCAGGCAGTTTAGGACTGATCCTGCCCTGCCCTTTTGTGGTGCATTCAACCTTTCTTGTAGCAAGCCATTTCTGATAATGCTTAGATATTCTTAAAAAAATACACATTTCTATGCATTAATATCTGTAGAAGAACTGTTTCACTAAAGAAATCTCCTTGAGTTTGGGTAATTATTGAGATTAATCTCTCTGCAAAAATATCTCCGTATACTTTTTGCTTATCATCCCAAGAGCATCTCTATGAAAACTGAAGTACTTAAGCACACAACTATTGTAGAGGGTTTCTTTAAACACAGAAAAGAATACAAGCAGGAATGTCTGAGTGTTATTTAAGCTTAGAAGCTTGCTGCAACTCAGGGCGAGAATTATTTATAGCTATCCTAGAAATAGAATTATACAAATTCTACATTTTATATGGACTTCCAATCAGGAAACTTAGAAGTTTAGAAGTAAATTACTCATATATGTTAGTCTGCCAAGTATCATGACTTACGATTTCCAGCCCAATAAGACCTAAATATCCTTTTTCCATTTTTCAATTTTTTTTTATTTTCTTATTTGATCTTCAGTATTCACCTTTCTTTTTCATTATTTTTTAAAAACCCTTACTACAGGCTTCCACTCAAATTTGGGTAGTATTGGCATGAGAAATAACTTACACTTGAAATTTGGTGGCTACAGTTTTGAGGCAGCCTGGAGCCACCTCCAATTTTGGTCTGAAATAAACAAGAAAAATAACTATGAGGACCAGAAATACTCTCTGGTTGATTTATAAGTAATCAACTTAGCTCCTTACCTTCAAATACAGTAATATGTTCCAGTTAATATTTTCCTTTAAAAAAGAAGAAATTTTAGTTTTTTCTTTGAACTGCAATGTCAACTGAAGTAAGCTGTTCAGACTTGAGTTAAGCATATTCTACAAGTGACCTCACTGGACACAGTCCTATGTTCAGTAGCAACTCCTTGATGGAACTGCTTTGGCATCATGGAGACCATAAGCAGCCATGCAGGACGTGCAAACATGTGTTTCAGGTCTCCAGAGCAGAATCAATCCTTTAGATAGTCATCAGGCTTATTTGTGTGATTTAGGACAATAATTTCAGTGTGATAAAAATTATATGTTTAAAATATATTAATCGCCAAATTATTCTGTGTAACTGTTCTTCCCGGTTATGCTGGTTGTTCACACAGAAAACTACAAATAGGCATGGACAGAAACACTCATCAAGTGATTCAGTTTTCCTGGGTTTTACAGTCTCTTTTCACTGGTTGAGAAGCTCAGAAAGGCTGCAACAGCTGTAACAATTGAGCCAAAAATTCAATTAGAGACAGTCTTGACTGAAGCTGCCTGAGGTTTATTAACTTTTTTTTTTTTTGGTAGCTTTATTTATTTACTAGAGTTACAGTGGAGAGAACAAGCTATTATTGTCAAAAAATAAATAATTTTTTTTTCTTCCCCCTCTCCCTTGCTATCATTTTCCAAATATGAGGAAACTGAAAAGGATTAAAAACAAAACAAAAACAAAACAAAACAAACCCAACACCACAGCCAAACCATATCCCCTTATCCCTCTTTGCTTCCCAGAAGGAAGATACTTCTACAGGAAATATATTCAGCAGGAACAAAAATCCCTTTGAGGAAAGTGAAAATAAAGAGGCAAATAAAATGTTTCAGAATAATTTGAAAAAGAAACCCAGGAGAAAATACTCCTTATGGCAAGGTTAGCTGGTCTTTGGAGCTGCCCCTAATGTGAAACATCATTAAAGTAGTGTGTGTCAAGAATGATCTTGTAAAGATGAATGGGCTGGAAGATCTCATGCATAATTTCAACTTCACACAGAAAAATATTAATATTGTAGTCGTAAGTACATATAACTTTTTTTTTTAATGAGAAGTATACTCTAAAATTTATTAGAAAATTTTATGAGAATGACAGAAATACAGAAAAAGGTTCTGGTTTAGCAACTGTGTTATAACAAACAAGACTATCAAACTCTGTTTCTGCACCTTGAAATTGCTGAATGAAAAGTGAAAGTAAATGGCAAGTCATGGATGGGCATAATAAGCAGAATTAATTTCTTTATTGTTGAATTTGTCACTTCCCATTTCCCTGGAGTGCTGCGTCCAGATCTGTTCTGTGGTCCCTAGCACAGGAAGGACATGGACCTCTTGGAGCAAGTCCAGAGTAGGATCACGAAGATGATTAGAGGGATGGAGCACTTCTCCTATGAGGAAAGGTTGAGAGAAGTGGGATTGTTCAGCCTGCAAAAGAGAAGGGTCCAGGCAGATCTTATTGTGACTTTCCAGGAACTTAAGCAGGACAAGAATAAATATGGGGACAAACATTTTAGCAGGACCTGTTATGACAGGACAAGGGGTGATGGTTTTAAACTGAAGGAGGGTTGATTTAAATCAGATATAAGGAAGAAATTTTTAAAAGTGAGGGTAGCGAAACACTTGGAACCAGTTTCCCAGAGAGGTGGTAAGTGCCCTATCACTGGCAACATTCAAGGTCAGATCTGGCTGGAACCCCAAGGACTCTGGTTGAGTTCCTGCTCTTTGCAGAGGGGTTGGCCTAAAAGGCATTTAAAAGTCCCTTCCAACTCAAACTGTTCTATGATTCTGTGATATATGTTCAAAAGCAATATGTAAGTAAATTGATGAGTTGAATAATTTTTTTTATTTATTTATTTTCAATTCCAACTCTTTGATACCAAATAGAAATTGAGTCAAAATCTCTTTTTTTTTACAGTTCTTGCTTTGTTTGTAGGACTTTGATTTTGGTGTATCTTCCAGATATACCAACCATCTTTTATTATAAAGGGAACCAAGCCAAAAGCAGAAATTTCCCTTAACAACAGCACTGTAAATCAGATACAGGTGCCTGTGACTTTTTAAAATCAGCATAGAAAGTCATAGTGCATAAATCTTTCCAAGTTGTATCCCTCACCTTACAGAACCTTATGCCGAGACTGTACATCGAATTGAGATCACTGAGATCATGATTGCAGCTCTTATGTCTAAAGCAATTAAAATCCTCTCTCATATTTCACCTCACACCCTAAATGCATGTCTTGCTATGGGTTGATACACTATCTAAAATTAGAATTTCTACTTCATTTCACCTCTGGAATGCCATGTAATTAGGATCTTTCAGTTTTAAAAAAAAAAGGTTAATTCATGCCTAGTTGGACAGTTTTGTGTTCAGAATGGTGAATGTGTGAGCACTGAGGATGCTGTAACTCTAAAAGTTTTTTCATGGTTTTATTTTTAAAGACTAAGTGATGTGGCTGGTGAATATATTTTGCCTCAGTACATCTGGGTTAGTTTGGATTCTTTTGTATATTGCAGTGAAGTTTTATTTTATAGTTATTTGTTGATTTGTTGTTTTTTGTTGTTGTTGTCTTTTATTTTATCTTTAGATCTGAATTTCATTTCCTTGCACTTTAACCTGAAAGATTATTTCTTAAAATTAAGGCAGGGTAAAGTCTTCCACAGTGAAGTGTCAGATATCATGTCAGGGTTTCATAAAGAAGTACATTTCTGTATGTATAAGGAATAATCCATATTTCTGACTGAGTATTAAGGTAGTCAGTACATGAATTCAAGGTGATCCTTCATTATTTCCTTGACATTGAAGGGAAAATGGTTTATTTGGTATTAACAAATTCAACAGTTTTAATGTTCACTGATAAGACTAAAAGGTTAATGCAGTGACATGCCAAAGAAAGGCACAGTGTAAACTACGAAAAATATTTCTGCAACATGAACTGACTCCTTTCATAAAGCCATATATCAGAAAGTAGATGTTTGTTTCTGCACCAGATTAGAATGGATCCATATTCTACATAAACTAATTGATATATTGCAGTTTAATTGGCGTACCAAAAACAGAGAGAGAGAGTGCCTTTCTGGCAATGGTAGGTAGTCTCATATCAAACGACCTTCAGTCTCAGACAGAGGTGCTGCAAATATGATGTGAATTTATTATGGTCTTCAGCATTTATTCAAAGAGACACAGTGAACAACAAAGTCAAAAGAAATAAGGCTATTCATCATCCCTACACAGGTAAGGGGAAAACATTTCAAACTAATTCTGTAACTTGCACTTCATTACTGCTTTGGTTTACAGATTCATTGTTATGAATCATATTTAAATAATTGCATTTTTTAAATAATAAATATGGTGTATAGTAGTCACATTACAGTGTCTGTTTTTAAAGTCTTATTAAAATTAAAAATCTGCTACTAAAATCTGTGAAAAAAGACCCTCCCTCCAAAAAAATAATCTCTATTCAAAACACCCATATCTACTCCACACTTATGAAATTAATTCCCATACATATAATTGTTGGGTTTGGGATTGTTTTTGTTGTTGTTGTTTTGGGGGGTTATTTTGTTTTTAAATTCAATAATTTTGCACATGAATTTTGTCCCTGGATCCTGCAAATCCTGGTACTCATCTTCACACAAGCTGGACCATGGAGTTAAGTTGAATTTCCTGAGTGACTGTGTGCCATCCAAGAAACCAGCATGAAAGCTAAAGAATAAATAGACTTTGTTTCTTCCTAACTATGAGAACTGATTCATGTTTACCATTTGCTGTTCTCATTATAGGCTTTGACACGAAAACAAGTCATGGAATTGAAATGTAGGTTTTACTGATGTAGCTTTCAGTGTAGAACCATAAAATATCACCTTCCTATATCTTCTGTAGAGCTCATTCTCTCAGTTTTTCTCAGCTGGGTCACTTATCTCAAAGCTGCTGAGCTTTGTCTGACTGTTATCCATATTTATTTTTTTTTCAGAATAGCTTAGCATCTACTGACTCACTTGCTGATTGCTACTTCATAAGCAGACCACAGGAAGAGCTAAAAAGAATTGCCTATGTATGTGTTCTCATTTTGATGGACTACTGAATAAAGGTACACTGTCACATCACTTCTTATCTGAAACTGGGGACAGCAACTTATCAATGCTTACCAGTCAACCATCTCCATAGAAGCCTAGTTCTATAAACATCATGAGTTAGCTCGGCAAACTCATGCTAAAATTGGAAAGACTAAATTTTGCAAGCATCTTCAGTTGGCATTTCCGACATTTGCAACATTTCAAAAGCATGGTTAGATCCTTTCACTGTTGAATGTCTACGCAACAACTTACGGATTTTTCTGTAGTGACAGATGACTTTATCATGCTTTTAAGTAGTTCTCATGTGTAATCTCCTTAGCAGCCGTGGGGCCACATGTTGCCTAATTGCCTCTAAGCATTAGGGATAGAAGAGGTTTTGCCTCCAATGGATTTAGATAAATTCTCAGCAAAGTTCTATAGATGATAAAGCATTAAAAGATAAATGCAAATGAAGGATCATTAAGGAGATAAACATGGATCTGTCCGTAATGTAAAAGAACTGTAAGAAATGGATATTGCATATGTTAATAAAATTTTAGTTTAGAATATGTATATAGAAGTCAGATATCTACCAGAATATTCTCTCTAACTTGAGGAGGACAGTATGAAGATTTGCTCATTTTATTTTTTTTTAAGAAGAACATTTACTTCATGATTGTTTCTATATTTTTCTTTCTCTTCAAGCATCTAATTTTAAGTATATGGTAAGTAGATCTTGAAGGCATCACAGGAAGTTATCTCATTTGTCTACAACTCCAAAGCAGTACTAGCTGTCCTGAGACTTTCCATGTTGGTGCACTTATTTTAATGCTCCTCATTAATATTTTCATTTAATATAATAGATGATTTACTTTGTTGATTTTGCGAAGTAGACCTAGATCTCTGAATACTGACTGACTGACTGGCCTTTCCTGCGCAGGTGAATTTGGGAACAAATTGAAGTAGTAATGCTGCATCCAGGGGAACTGAGCTTGTGCTTGTGTACTGCAATGAACTATAGAAGTTATTGTATTTATTTCCCAGAGGTAATTTTCTAATAATATTCTGATTTAATGCACTGGCTTTCCTTGAAGCATGTTGTTTTTTATTTTGTTGTGCTTCTCTCCTCTTATTAAAGGTCGTGTTTGTACTATTTCACACTCATTCTCACTCGTTGCATTCCACACTCCCTCTCTTACTAGATAGACTTTAGTCTTGAAACAGTTTTACAGTTTTTTCATCACTTTTTACATTAAAAATATTATCAATAAAATATAAGAAATGTCTGGGTTCTCTTGTATTCCCATTCTTGTTGAAAACCAGGAAGTCAAAATCTTTCTTATCCCCCAAATTCTCTTTTAAATTATTCTTACTATTTCTCACAATGACCAAAGCAGTGGCTTTTGTGAGGACTGACCAGGGGCTGCTGGTTCCAACCATCTTCAACAGACCTCCACAGGGCACAGCTGAGACATGGAGAAATCAACCACAAGTGGGATACCTCTGGGAAAGAATATTAAAGAAGGGGGGAAAGCCACTGGACAGTGTGGGAGGAAAAGACTAGAGCGAGAAACAGCAGAACAAACACCAAGAGTGAATAAGGAAGAGCTGCCACATAGAAAGGAAGTAGATATTCCCTTTAGCAATGGAAGAACTTTTTTCCTGAAGGATTGCAGCTCATGGAGAGGGACCATGCTGGAACAGGAGAAGAAAGAGGACAAAGCATCAGAGCAGAGCCATCATGTAGTAACTATAACCTCTCCCATTTCCCCTGTGCTGCTCAGACACAAGACAGAGGAGTCAGAAGTGAAGACATGATGTTGAACATGGGAAAGAGAGGAGAAAAGGTTTTAAATGTTTCTATTCTTCTTTCACACTACCCAATTCTGTTTTAACTGGAAATAAAGTAATTTTCTCTAAGTCTGTTGGGCCCAGAATGGTAGTTGGTAAGCAGTCTTCCTGTCTGTCTCATCCCATGAATTTCTCAATTTATTCTATCCCTCTGTCCCACTGAAGAGAGGGAGTGAATGAGTGTCTTGATGGGCATTTGGCTATTTTCCAAGGTTAACTCACCACCACACCATCTGTGTTTTCAACAGAAGATTGTCTTTGCCTGTAACTTGCTCTTTTATAGAGCATTTCCAGACGGTTACTTAAATGCCATATTGCTTTACTAAACTGTCTGCACATTAGGGATGGGGGAAATGATGTCTTTATACTACACAGAAGCTGTTTCATGGACAAGCATGTTATGTCATCTAGTTTCCTTTTGTGTCCTATTTAATTACTACATGCCTGCAAGTTTATGAAGACAGCTTTTCCAGCATATGTCCTGCACAACTCCATGAGAAGACTGAGGAGTGTATTGATTTGCAACCGAAAAGACATAATTCATCAGTTTTGCTTCAGTGGCTAGAAATAAAATTAAAAATACTTTTATTGTAAAATCATTTGCCACAATATTTATTTCAAAACCAGAAAATTTAAAACACAGCAGAACAAGAAATGTATGTTTATTGTTATTGTTAACCACAATACGTCAGGCTAATAACTTGCTTTAAAAAAACAGTTTAACAAAAGGAACATTCAGGAATTGAGTGCAACTGAAAATGTGAAATCTGGTCAGACAGGAAAGTAGGACTTTGCATCTCATACATCATCAGCATACAGTAAACTGATGTTTTATAGCATGTACATTTGCATAAGACTGAATTTGAATGTGCCAGGAGTTTTTCTTATGCCATTTAGAGTCCTGACTTCTGTAGTACAGTATAATAAACTAACACAAGTGCAGAAATGATAGCTGTTATAAAGCTGCTGAGCAAATGCCCAGCTTTATGTTCTATAGGCACTCACAAAACATATTGCATCCAATCACATTCTCAAAGAAGAAAAAGCATTTATACACATGGAAGCATCAGGTATTTCTATGTCTATTTTTTTCTTTCTAAAAGTCACTTTATTTTAAAGTAGTGATCTTACATTTTCCCACTTTGTGTTTGAAGAAATGATAAATTATGTGATATAAAAAACATTTATTTAAATTTTGGCATGTTGCATCGTAATGTTTTGGGTGAAATAATGTACCGTTGACGTGGAACACAGATTATTGGGTTGAATAATAGACAAATACCCTTAAGATCTGAAATGCCTTAATACAGGCTTACCAATGACCAAGCACCACAGAATCATAATNAGTCAAGAATTTCTTCCTAAAAGCTAACCCAAACCTACCGCGTTTGAGTCCAAAGCCATTCCTCCTTGTTCTGTCACCACATTCCCCTGTAAAAAGTTTTTTCATCTGAAAACTAGTAATAGAAAAGTTGGGGGGGTTTTAATGTACTTTTGTGACAGCTTTTGTCTTTGTTGAAGTTCTTGTAGAATATAAAAGTAGAGAGAGCTCATATTTAGAATTTTTATTGCTGCAAGTCATACTTTTTAAATGGTTTCTTTGTGAGCTTTTTATGAACAAGACATGCTGGAGTCTAATGTCTCAAAAGAAAACACTTGTAGGTTTAAGAAAATGAAATAGCATCATAATTCAGTGTTAAACTTTTTCAAAGGCAAAGGTAGTCGTTTGGAAACCTCTAGTATCTTCTCCTAAATCATTACTGAATCATATTTAAGGTATCGTGTTGTTTCACCTGTGTTGATCCCAGTCCAAGAGTTTTCTCACTTCAACACTTATGATCCTCTCCACGATTTTTTTGGTAGGGGAGTAAGTGATTGACTGGATGGAGTGGGGTGTCTGCCTTCCCTCTGTTTGCATATTCTGGAAAATGGCTATTCTTCACAGAGGTTGCCTCTTTACAGCCCTTTTCTGCTGTCTTTACCATTCTCTCCTGAAAGTCACCTCTGAATTTTTCCATTAGGACACAAAGTGACTTCTGTTGTTTTTTTTTTTTATAAAAAAACAGAGTTTGAATTAACTGAATTTATTAGTAATGTTGGCTTGCTGAGATTTATTTTCTTCTGATTAGGTTTACATGCTCATGGCATCATTGCAAAGGGTGGAGGTGACACCACTTCTATTATTAGTGGTTTTGGTGGTATAACACATATTTTCTCATTATTTTTCACTCTCTTTATCCTATTAATTTCATTATGCAGCATCTGAAGAGGAAAGGTAATCAATGATATTGTCACACATGTTTGGTACTCTGTGATATGCAATAGAGGAATACAAACTTATGATGATTTTTCAGTTTAAGGCACTTTGGAGATTAGTGCCTGTAGTGAAAGGAGTTTTGGGGAGGACTTCTTGGCAAAAACATTGTTGTTTGTTTGTTTGTTTGTTTGTGGGGGTTTTGTTTGTTTGGTTGGTTTTTTAAATGTAATTTTTGCTTTTATATCCCTAAACTGATACAGGACTTTCTGGAAAGCAGAACAGATTTTAAAAATCCATAATGGGCACCTGCTGATAATTCACACTTTGAAACAGAGGCTGCTGTAGAACTCTTCTTTAAGAAGTGCCTTACATAATAGTACCAATGGATAATGTCTGGGATTGAGCTGGCAAAACACCAGCTGCCCAAGACAGAGTGAAAAGGGAAGAAGGGGGAGAGGGAAAAAAACCCCTCCAAACAAGGTTTATGCTGAAACTAATTATATGTATCTATACAGAAAAGAGAAAAATAAGAGAAAACTAGAATATAACATGCACACTTACACAAGTTATATATAACAAGAAATAACCTCCCACTCCCCAATTAATACAAAAGTCTTTTACTTTAGTTCTGTAAGCACTCTAAAAGACACTTAGCAAGAAACAGAAAGAGTAACAACAAAATATTTCTACTTCCCTGAACTCAAAAAAAAGGGAAGTAAAGGCAGCAGCAGGAGCAAGGCTTACTCCAAGACAGGAGCTGCAGGACGTTCTCCTCTTAGTTCAGCCATGATGGAACTGACTAAGCCACTCCCACATGCTGGGTTTTACCCCTTTTGAGATGATGTCGTAACATGGTATGGAATACAACACCATTGGCTAGAAGAAGTCAGCTGTTAGCTAGCCCAGCTCAGCTCAAGTCAGCTGACAATCCCAGGCCTGATCTGAACTTCAAAGCCCAAATTTAGGCCCATCAGCCAAACCTATAACAGATCATTTCAAAATTATGTTGTTCTTGCTGACAAAAGACATAATTTAACCACACCAACAAAGCAAGTAAAAAGGAGGGGGAAAAGAAAACTTTGTATTTTTCTAACTTACTCAGTTGTTCTTGCTTCTTACTGTCACATTGCATAGAACAGAAACTGCTACACACTGATGACAGTAACCACAGTACATCCCAAAATACCTGATATTTCTTGAAAGATGTAACCTTATTCATGGTGGCACCTCTTTATCTCCCTTTCAGTAAAAAGAGATTTTATTACATGAAAGTAATGTGAAAATTCTGTTAAGAACAGACTGAAAAGAAACAGAAAGATGTGACATTGTTTGTAATTTGTGATTTCATAGGGAAAAGTTACCTTAATTTAGGACCATAAGGTTTGTGGTGTATAGTCATGTCTGGACAAATTATATAATAGTTTTTTTTTGTTTTTAAAACACTATGGTACCTTAATAATGCCTGTTTAATACATTGAAAACATGAATATTCTCTAAAAATCTCCCATCTTGCTGTTTATCCTTTATGAACAAAGAAAAAGTCTCACAGGCATGAGAAAAACAATTATCTTGTAAATACCACTGTGGAAAAGGAACTAGTAGAAACTAACAGTATATTTTGGGACTATTTCATTGTCATGTAGAACATTAACATTAAACATTTGGTGTTTTTTTAGGAGAAATATACTCCAAATAGAAGATTCAATGGATTATGTGTGTAATATTGAGAGAACAGGGTGAGACATACTGAGCAAACTTACAAAGTACAAAATTTCTGTAACTTTTCCACAATTTGAATACTGCTATTTTTTGCTTGAAAGTTCCAAAGAAATTATCTCTTGCCACAAAATTAATAGCAAAGTCAAAATGAGTATCACTGAAGCAATGAAGATATTTAATCAATGACACTATCAGGAGCGTTCACGTATTTTTGGAATTCTCTGGTACCAGTGTAGGTAGTTCTTTTAGAGATATTGTTTTCATACTGAAAATGAATTTAGACAAGTACAAGAAACCTTTGGTCAAAAGGATCCTAGTATGTATGTGGAAAATAATTTCAACGTATTTTCGGGTCGTTTTCATCCTGTATTACCACCCAAGGAACTCTGGGGAAAATGTTACACACCTTTAGCATTTGTGTCAAGAGTGGGTAATTTTAGGTTGATAGTTGTTACAGAGGTAAATATACAGCTTTATATAATATATAGCTCTCTATGTAATATATAGAGAGGTAAAGTTCCTCTTTCTAGGTGATTGTTGTGGTGTTGCTTGATATATAAAGCTTTTATAGAGCTAATTTCAGAAGATTTTTNAGCAGGGTCAGACCTGGTCAGTACTGGGTGCTGACTGGTTAGACAATCCCAAGGACTTCACTGTCACTGTCCAAGCTCACTTGCCATGGCAAATGGACCTTAGGACTTAAACGGTGGGGCCAATTCTGCACATGCTGTGCCTCACCTAAAAAAAATCCACTGTGCAGGCTCAAAGGACACACCTACATGGGGAGAGCCCTTCCCAAATCTTCATTCACAAAGTCTGGCCATACATACACACACACACACACACACATATATATATATATGTATATGTATATGTATATAAATTATTACAGCAACTACACCTTTTTCTGATGGGTAATATTCATGTTGATTTACATGTGATTGTCTATGGAGATAAAGTATGTGACATATCCTGTTTGATTGGGGAAGGACATCTTTAGGCTAAGGAACAGTTTATCTGAGAAACTGGGAGCAAAGAACTTCAATGCTTGGAAGATCAGCCCTAAAATAAAATCAGTGTGTTATTGGGACAGAAAGCACAGGTTCATGAGATTTTTTTCTGTATCTTTTCTGAGGTAGACTGACAGCATAAGGTCTACCTTTTTAACTTGCAAGGGAAAATGTCACGCTCAAGTTCTACAGTAAGCAAAAACCTTAAGCATTATTTGATGTTTCCAATTTTATTTTTAAGGAGGTGTCAAATTCTTTGGGATTTCCTGTGCGCTGACAGTTGGTATGTACTGTAACCAAGAGAATCAGGGTAAACATGCAATGACTCAAAACATTCTCTTAGAAGTGAAGCTTCAGTAAAGTATTTGTAAGAGGTGGAGATAATTCACAGAGATAATTCATAGAGATAACATTTTACTTACATACTACACTCACATGTCATATTTCTGATGTTGCTGGGTTATAAACTAGAAGTCACAAGGTTTATTTTCTTGGATGCATAATTTGACCTCTATCAATTAATTCTTTTGACAAAAATAGACATTAAAATGCTTATTCAAACAGTGGATTCATTAAATTGCTGGGCCTCTTCCATCATAGTTCTTCCTCTGAGTTATAACTGATGCTTAAAGTCAAGGTTTTCTCTTCTGCTGCTGTGACCTAAATAGCTTGTTGTAATTTCAGATTGCCTTTTTCAAGGCTATTGTAGTTGTATCTCTGCCTCTATAGACCACACTTCTATTTCCTCCCTTCCCTACTGAACATACTGACCTTCACATAATGTAGTTCAGTAGAGATTAGAGTTTGCCCAGGGACTTTATTTTGCTATTACTGTTTCCTTTATAAAAGAACTCTGTCTTGTTGGGAATATTAAATCCCTTACCACTGATTTCAATCTCAGTTAACTTCTTGTTCTGGATAGTAAGATCCCACTCACCTTGCAGGTTATTTTCATGATATGTCAGGTTCCAATGACCCCTTGGATAATATTTACAGATATGCCCTTGTTTGAGTTCTGGGTGATGACTATAATCTAGTACAAACGTTTACTATGCAAATGAATGACTTGACAATGGTGCATGACTTCAATGTCACAGGAATTTTATTCATAAACATAAATCTTTCATGGTTCTCATTAAAGGCAATAGCATTCATGTTTTCCCTTTTTTGTTTTTTATTTTTTAGTTAGCTAGATGGTAAACTGCTTATCTTGGTCATTCTTCTTCTTCCTGAGTATTGAGGTGATGCTCTCAGTTACTGTACCTTCTCCTTGGGGATTTTCATTTGTGGTTTGTATGTCTGCCACAGCCTTTCTACATTTCACTGTGCTGTAATAGTTCTGTCATAGTCAGAGTATTATTATTTCATCTTGCTCATTGTGACTTGTAATGTCACTGGCCTTCATTTTTCTTTTGGTTGTTTATTCTACTGATTAGGAAATGACTTATCTTTAGGTGCGGGATTGATGCTATGCACATATTGATTATGGGTCATTTTGATTTTCTGTTTCATTGCTTTGAAGGGAATATTTGATTATTTAAGCAAGATGGCAGTGAAAGCTGAATGCTCTTTTCCATATATTGAGTACTGAGTAAATATGGCTGATCATTTTCTTTTCCATCAAACACTGATAATCTTCTGCACAGAATTATGATGCTCTTTGCCAGCCTTACACATGCATCACAATTCTCATTGCTCAATAGGACTTTGTACTTTGTGTTTAACTCTTTTGCTGTACAGATCACTGAAGATTTCTGACTCAGACTTTCTCACCTATACAAGTTAAGAATCAAGAATGCAGTAGTGATGTAGGGAAAAAAGCTTTAGAGAAAGTCTTGAATAATATGCTTGTGACTTTTTTCAGGCATTCAAAATGTATTCCATAGTTTATCTAGAAACATATGCTGTGGTCTAATTCTCAATTCTAAACCCATTCTCTCTGCAATGATAGTACATATGTATATGGCTGGGATGGAGTTAACTTGCTCCACAGCAGACCATATAGTGCTATGTTTCGGATTTCCTTACCAAAACAGTGTTGATTACACACCAGTGTTCTGTGCTTGCACAGCATCTGGGCATCTCTGCTACTCACTCTGGAGGCAAGAGGTTGGTAAGGATTGTAACTTGGATAACATGTGACCAAAGAGGCATTCTATGCCAAACATCTTATACAGATTGGTGGGAAGAGGCTGATCTGGGAGGCAGCTGTAGGGGAAAAAGCTGCAGTGTTGTTGTAGCAAGAGGTTTTTCCCATGCCCCAGCCAGCCCACTCCCGACGTGACCCCAGGTTCAGCGTCCAGATACCTGGATGTCTTCTCTCAGAGATAAAGTCCAGGCTCCAATGGTTAAAAGCAAGAATGGTCAGACAAACTTTATTGAGGGTAAACAGGTTATATAGAGTTTTGGGGGTGAACACGCGGTCAGTGCCAACTTGGGATAGGCTGAGAGTCTCCTGGTCATGCTTCCCATTGGTCAGGAGCCAGCTTGCATGCAGTGTTCATGCCACTGAGCACTCCTCTCAGGTGCCAACAAGTCTGGCCCTAGCCAGGCTCTGAGGTTGTTTACCTGCCTCACAGGCTGCCCCAAGGTCAGGCTGACCTTGCCTGCCTGTTAGCTCCTAGGCTGTGTGTTGTGCACCTACAGAGCTCAGGCTAAATCTCCCCCACAGGCAGCCATTGCGCAGAGACCAGCAGGGCATCAGTCTGATTGTGGGAACTGGGAGAAACTACCTTAGCATCACTTACTTCCTCCTGCTTCCATATTTCTTCACTTGTTAAACAAACTTTACTTCAACGAGCCTGTTCTCTCACTTTTGCACTGCCTATTCCCTCTTGCCTGTCCCACTGGAGAAAGTGAGTGAAAACTCTGTTGTGCTTAGCAGCTGGCTGGAGTCAACCCATCACACAACTCAAGGCCATTCTTTTTCCAGTTATCCAACATAACTGATTGTGTTTTGGAACAAATAGAAGGGGACAGGAGGAAAAGAAAAGAGAGAAAAGATTTATCTGGGGATTAAGAAGTATTTAGTCCTCATGAGTCCAATGTCTTGACTTTGAAACATAAGACAGTCATTTGTCCATTGCTTGTTTTTATGGTTCCAAATGGGCCAGCATTGTGGGGAAATGGTTAACATATGAAGATTGGAAGAGACACTGTTAGAAATGGGAAATTGTTCTGGCTACTGCAAATTTACCCTAGAGGCCACTGGCGAGCTGCAGTCTGCTTCCCTCACTTGGCTCTCAGATAAGTCAATATGGGTAAACCAGTGGCTGTTAAGGGATGAAAGATTGCAGCAAGTCAAAGTTTTTGGTTGATGGACAGCTGAACAGAGGGCATTTAATAAAATCAAGTTGTCCTTGGAATTCTCCAATCTTTACAATAAAAGAGACCAAAGGTAAATGGAGATTATTGCAAGACTTAAGGGAAACTAATAAGTGAGCCTATGGGAGCTTTGCAGCCAGGCCTACCATTACCGGCTATAATATCATCTCAATGGCCCCTCATTGTCATAGACATTAAAGACTGGGGGGGGGGGGGGTTTAATATTGCTCTTCATGTTCGAAACTCTCCCAGGTTCACTTTCACGGTGCCTAGTATAAATGCAGAAGAGCCATCATACAAATTTCAGTGGAAACTAATTCCTCAGGACATGAAGAACAGCCCAACAATTGGCCAGAGGATTATTGTGGATATCCTGCCGCCTATTCGTCATCAATTTCCATTTCCTATTATGTACCATTACATGGATGATATCTTCTTGGCTGCGGAAGAGATGGAAGAATTCATGCAAATACACATCCTGGTGAAATCTGCATTGTTATCACATGGCCTTGAGATTGCATCAGGCAAAGTGCAGACATCTGCACCATGGAAGATCCTGGGCTGTAAAATGGATCATACAGCTATTTATCCACAAAAGGTGACTTTGCCTAGTAATGTCAGGACCCTAAATGACTTATAGACATTGCTTGGAATTATAAATTGGGTCAGGCCTGTCTTAGGCTTAACCATGGACAAGATGAACCACCCTTTCAGTTATTAAAAGTAGATGGGGACCTGACCTCCTGCAGCTGCCTAACCCCTGAAGCAAGAGCAGTTTTGGAGGAAATGGATAGAAGGATTAATAACCGTCTAAGTCACAGAAGAGTGTGTAACCTACCCCCTGTTATGGTTATTTTTAAAGGGAACAGACAACATTATGAAGTATTCAGTTAATTGGATAGTAAAAATAATAAGTTTTTTCCATGGGAATGGGTTTTCCTTAGTTTTCAATTTTCAAAATCAATTGTTACGTACCCAGAAATGTTAGCCAAGATCTGTCATAAGGGCAGACTGCGGCTATGGGAATTGATAGGGAAAGATCCAGACACTATTTTTTTTTCCTCTACCCATTGCTCAGTTAAATCAACTATTGGATACACTGTTCTGATTTTCAGTTGGCTTCTGCTGATTTTGTTGGTCAAATTTCAGTACATCTTCCTTCCATTTCTTTTTTACAGTTTTTAGCGAGCACTCAAGCTCAACTCACTTCTAATTATTCTTCAAGTCTTATAGCCAAGGCAAGGACCGTATTCACAGATGGCTCTAGTAAAACATCCACAGCAGCTGATGCCTGGAGAGTGGAAATAGATGGGTATATGATGCTCATTAGGTAGTAGGTTCCTCTCAAATTGCAGAGCTGTCTGCATCCTTCAAGCATTTAAATTATTCCCCGAACCTTTAAATATAGTTTCTGACTTGGCATATGTTGTGGGAGTCATTAGGCAGATTGAAAATTCTTATATAAAAGATATGCAAAATTCACAATTATATCACTTATTTAGATCATTGTTTCATGAGGTCAGTCATTGGTCTCATAAATTCCATATCATTCATATCCTTTCTCATACCACTCTTCCTGGGCCAGTAGTAGAAGGGAATTCTATGGCTGACCAATTTGCTAATACAGGTAATTCAGTCCATTCTGTTATTACACTCAATAATTTTGAGAAAGCTAAAATATCACGGTTTTTTCCACCAAAATACTAAATCACTTTAAAAACCCTTCTAGCTTGCTTTCTCACAGGCCAAAGCAATTGTATCAGTATGTCCAGACTGTCAAATACTCACACCCATTCCATCAGAGGGGGTTAATCTTCATGGAATTAACCCCCAGGACCTTTGGCAGTTGGATATAATACATCATCCACCATTTGGAAAGCTCAAATACATTCATGTTTCTATAGATACTTTTTCTGGTGCAACAGTAGCCTCTGCTCATACAGGGGAAAAGGTCCAGGACGTCAAGAAGCAGTTTTTAAGAGCTATCTCAGTTCTTGGTGTCCCTAAAGAAATCAAGACTGATAACTGGCCTGCTTACACCTCGAAATCCCTGATAGACTTTTTAATATATGGGGGATTATTCATACTGCTGGGATTCCACATTCCCCATAGAGCCAGGAAATTATAAAACAAGTCCATCAGACTCTTAAGAAGGTGATTATTAAACAGCAAAACACCACAGTGGGTCTTACACCCCTAGAAAAAATAAACAATGCTCTCTATGTCTTGAATTTTCTGAACAGGTTAGAAAATGATGCTTCATCTATGCATTGTCATTTTAATGTAAAGGGTGGAAAAATTATGTCAGAGGCAAAGGTATCATTTAGAGATGTCATAATGGGAAAATGGGTTGGCCCTGTCCCCATTATCACCTGGAGGAGGGGACATGTTTGTGTCTCCACAGAGTCTGGCCGAAAATGGATTCCATCAAGACTGGTCAAGCTGTACAGTGAAGACGTCTCCTCAGCAAGATGTCAAGATATGTCGTCGTCCTCATCATTGTCATGATTACAACTGTCAATGGATGATGTTGGCCTTCTTCCACACCTCCTCTTATTTCCCCATGCTTTATTTCACAGCAAAATAACGTTTGGTATTCTTTGGCAAAGTCAGTTGGCACAGATGCTTTATGTTTGTCCACCACTAACCCCACCAATCCATTTAAAAAAAGGTTTAATTTCTCTCCCGGGGGTGGATAAGGACTGGTATGAGTTTTCAAACAATTATTCCCCCAGTTGTAGTGAACCAGAAAGATTCAGTAATCCTATTGCCTCTTGTACCCCTATACCTCCCAGATATTCTAGGTTTAAGCCAAAGCACTTTTTCTATACTCTTGAATTTCCAGAATGTCTTGGTTTGAGCTGACAAATTGCCAACTTTCCAAGTACAGAGAAAAAGGGTTCCTCCTCCCCCCAACCAGCCAAAGGGAGAAAGAAGAGGGAGAGGGAAAAAAACCCCCTCCAAACCAGGTTTATGCTGAAACTAACTACATGTATTTATACAGAAAAGAGAAAATTAAAAGAAAACTACAATATAACACACTCTTACACAAGTTTTATATAACAAGAAATAACTCCCCACTCCCCAATTAATATGAAGTATATTACTCTAAATTCATAAGCACTCTAAAAGACTCCTAGCAAGAAACAGAAAGAGTAACAACAAAAGATTTCTACTCCCTGAACTCAAACAAACTGCAAGCAGTGGCAACAACAGGAACAAGGCCCACTTCAAGGCAGCAGCTGCATCACGTTCGGCCTGCACCTCGGCCATGGTAGAACTGACTAAGCCACACCCACACACTGGATTTTACTCCTATTGAGATGATGTAAGATGGTATGGAATACAATATTACTGGCTAGAAGAAGTCAGCTGTTAGCTAGCTCAGCCCAGTTCAAGGCAGCTGACAATTTCAGACCTAGTCTAAATTTTAGAACCTAAATTTAGGCCCACCTGGCTAAACCTATAACACAGAAGCATTAGAAATTTTAGATACTCCTCTAGCTGATTTCTGTTTTTTTTTGTCCATGAGGAAGATGAAATCCCATATGACAAACATTATACCGTTTCCCAAATGGGTAGTTATGCAAATTTTTCTTTTTGGTGAAGAAAAGTTATTCCATTTGAAATGTGTGTGTCCCCCACTCCCCAGCCCCCTGTGCAGTGGTATTACCAAAAACGGTTTTCCTTATCTCTGGCCTGTTAATTTGGAAGGTAATACTCTGAGAGGCAATAGGGGGTCCTTGTACCTTAGGCAAATTAAACCTCTTTAATCCAGCAAAAACAATTCCTTCTCACAAAATTGAAGATCTTTCCAATAAAATTAATAATATTCCTGATGTAATTGTTACTCCTCGGCAATGGAGCTCCTCGCAAATTAGAAAAATAAACTGTAATTCTGAACTTAACAGCTGGTCGCACAGTCAAGACCTTTGGGGTAGTGCAATAATGCCAGCAACTCATACCACTCACGCCCTAGATTTGATAGTGAAACTGGGATGCTGGCTAGCAAAGAAAACCAATGCTACCAGCACTGCTGTAGGGGAATTATTATTAGACATGCAGCACATAAAAAAGGCCACGCTCCAGAGCAGGGCTGCCATTGACTTCCTGTTGCTGATGAACTGTCAAGGGTGCAGTGAGTTCAAGGAGCTGTGCTGCCTCAATTTCTTGGACCATTCAAAATCAATTCATGCACTCATAGAGCTTCATGAATTAGTAAGTCAAATCATCTAGTCCAACGACACCTCATGCTATGATATGTTTGGGTTTTCATTGCCAGGCTTTTCTCTTCCCTTCAAAAAATTGATAGTTTTTGAGTTGCTTGCTTTATTTATACTTTTAATTTTGCTGTTAATACTCCCCTGCTTATTTGGCTGTTTGCAAAGTTTTGTTGTTTGACACACATCCCACAATTATGTTGCTTTAGAAAATAAAAACAAGATTGGGAGAATGGTTAACATACAAAGATAGGAAGAGACACTGTTAGAAATGGATTTACAAGGATGGCAATGGATTGAAAATGACTGAGATTCTAATACGTACCAGGACTGATGTTATAGAAGTATAATGATTGTGTTTTAATTGTACAGTTCTCAGATGCAAGATTTCTAACATTATGGTGTTACCACCCACACACAGTTTCAAAATGGCTTTCCGGTTGTTATTTTCCCTTAGTCATTCCTTCCATGTTGTCTTCTTCCCTTACACCCTTTTCTTGCCTTTGCCCAGGACCCTGTTCCCATTGGTTCTTTGACAGCTGTTCCCTCACTGGTTTCTCGTTACCCTAGTTACACACTCCACCCTTGCTCCTATCCAACTCCAGCCTTGTTACCTCCCAGTTTCTAGCACCTTCCCTGCCCGACCCTATAAAAATCCTTATTCTCTTTAATAAAGGTGCTCCTATGCTCCACCACTGTCTTGTATGTAGTGTCGGCTAGGAGTCATCCCTGCGGTCATGGCTCTTACAACATCAGTTAGCATTTACTGTTAGGAAAATGCTGTCTGACAGGTACTTCTTGCTTCTGAAATATCATTGATAGATAAACCAAAATTTTGGTGTCTCAAATAACAACAGTGAAAGTAAGAACTATGGAAGTAGTGATTTAAAAAAAAAATTGATTTACTTTTTCCTGACCAATAGCTATATATTTTTCATTGTTAATTATTTTGCCTTATATGTCCAGAATGATAACATTTATATCTTTTATTTTTGTGGTACAATTTTAAAGTATTTTTAATGCATAGTAGCAACATTAACATGATAAAAATTGTGTTAGGTTGAGCTGCCAAAATGCCAACTGCCCAACACAAAGAGAGAGAGAATCCAC
>VWZD01013283.1:73698-124363 GCA_013396695.1 Sakesphorus luctuosus | reverse complement strand
AGGAAGTTACCATGGGAAAGTGAATACATAGAAATCTTTGCAGGTTTCCCAAGTGTGTCAATCTTCATCCAGTTTAAAACATTGATGAACCATATTACAAGGAAATCCTTTATTCTGTGCACCAATATATAGTAATAACACAGAGCTATGTGAGAATGAAAAAAACCAAGGGAAATAATTATGAGCAGCTAAAAATAAATTAACCTATGGGGAAAATGGAGGAATCTAAGGTGATATCTTTCTTACAAAATTGTTCTGTTCAGTGGAACTTTTAAAATGTGTCATAGAGAACTGAAGTTCAGCAGAAAATTGTTTCTTTGGTGGACCATCCTCTGGGGCTTTTTTGTCTTCACATAGGTTTTTTTTGTAATGCTTGGAGGAAGACAAACATTTGATACTCTAACATTTTAAGAGCAGGAGAAAGAAAAAACTGTGAAATGTGACTTGAAAGTGTTCCAAGGTTCCCTTTCTTTTTAAAAATCTGAGAAATGTCAAGTACTAATAAAAATAATAATTTGCTACTTTGGTATTTAAATTATTGAAAATAGGAATATTTCCTTCTTATGTCACAAACTTTTAAAAAACATTTGAAATAGGGAATATATTCTTTAAACTCTCTTTCTAGTATTTAGGTAATCAGGGATCATCTATTTTTTGTAATAATACTATAAAAATGATGCTTAACTTAAATACAAAAACAACTTCATGTTTGAAAGTGTTTGATCCTTTAAAAAATACCTGGCCTCATGCACAGAAATATTTATCTTCTACCGAGATTGTAGGGCTTTGACATTTTCCTCACTGTTAGCTATCTGAAACTATTTGCAAGGCCAAGAAGAGAATGATAATCAGGGGAAATTACACAATTTCATCTGATTTTTCTGGATATGGTTAGAAAACGCTAATTCTTTAAGTTTTTGTTCATGTGGCCTTCCCTAATAGTTACTGCTCTAGAGATCTAGTGCTGGTTTGCAGGAGGGACAAAAAGAAGGAAATAAAAACAAAGGAAGGCAGGAAAACTCTTCTTACATGTGTGTGGAAGAGGTTTTTTTCCCCCACATATGTAGAGTCTGGAAGAATAGGAGCAGGGCAACATGAGGTTTGAGCATGTAACCATCACATGAACATCATTTCTAGAACAAAAGCAATTCTCCTGTGCCTTTAAAGGCAGCCATAGTTAGGATGGGTGTGCATGTGTATGTGATTAGGTATAAGTATAGCTGTATACTTATGTATCTTAAACCATGTCTCTAAGCATTAACGGACCCATTCAGCAGGACGTCTATGGTCTTGCTTACTCTCATGCAAGATCTAACTGTTCCCTCAGATTCTCCAAAGAAACCCTACTGTCAGTCATTCTTTACATTTGGGATCAGGATTCTTTCAGTACTATGTGCATTCATGCAGTTAAAATGCATGGCATGTGTACATGACTATTTACTACTGATTAAAAAAAAAAACAAAAACAACAAACAAAGAACTTTTATTTTCTCATCCCCTGCATAATTAAGTATATTAACATGCTATTTCTGTTAAGACCAAAATACTAAAATGTGTTGTTTACTTGAATGCTGTTTTTTAGTTCATGAAGTAACAAATCACTTGGGAACACTTCCTGTTACAGTGAAAAAAGTATGGGATACATAGGTGTTGCATTCCCAAATAGCTTTGTAGCTAAAACAGTGGAAAAAACTCAGAAAATACTCTTTTCCCAGGCTGATAGCTTATTCCTTTTAAATACTGCTCAATTAATTTTGGATAAATACGGACCTGCCTTTAAATGCTAAACTCCATCAGAGTGTGCCACAATAGTTTCTTCTGACTTTCCCCATGTAACTGTCTCTGCCACTGACAAGTAATGTTCAAGAAGTTGTGACTTGACAGATCATGAGAAATACTGCCAGTCAGCAGAAATCCATCCAGAGGTTGGACTAGCCCTGCTGGTTCTAGCCTTAAAAATTGCCATGTCTGGATACAGTAGTGAGGATGAAGATGAAGAGATGAGCAGTTCCTCAGGCGGGCATGGATGGAGTCACAGTCTATGAAGATGGGGAACCAGGCCCCAGGGCTGAAGAACCTTTCAGGAAATTGATGCAGTTTGGGCAAATGAACAGCAACAATGGGCACCATCATCTGCAGGATGTCACCAGGGGTCTGGAGGTGGAGAGGCTGATGTGGCCTTTACCTGTAGTTCTGTGTTTCCTGGCACACAGCAAGGACTGTGGTCATGCCAATACTCTTGTTATGACCAGCTGCACACTCATTTAGGAGTTCAAGTGCAGTTCCAAAGGCAAAGGCTTAGAATAGATATGGATGAAATAGCCAAAGAACAGAAGCCAATTTCTACTTGACTCTTTTTCATGAAGGTGAAGATATTAGAAATATCTATCGAGAAAGTTTAATTATTTTGTCAAATAATAATAATGTTTGATATTTTCAAAGTACAAGGACAATTTTTTATGCCATTAAGGAATTGTACAGATAAATACTGGATAATAATCATTAATTATTAAATATCCCAGTATAGTCAAGAGTGAAAATGGCATTTCTAACAAAATAAATGTTAGGCAGTTGAAGGATAGTGTGGTGATCCAAGTATTGATTGGCTGTTAAAAGATATTTTATTAATGTTAATGCTAACCTAACCATTATGCAAAGCCCTAGAAAGACAGAGTAAATTACAATCAATATTGCTAACACAAAGACAAAATAATTTCTTTTCTGCTATCACAGATTTCCTACCTTGAGACAACCTTAGTTAAAGAGATACAAAAAATGTAGCTATGTTTTTGAAAATAGATTCTAAAGGGAAAAAAATGACATTCTAAGTGTCTTTGACATAAAAATATAAGGAAGAAAATATTTCCAATATTCAGCTTGGGTTGTTTCATGAAAGCCAACATTTCCTCAACAGGAAATTTTCTGAAAATGTATCTTCACCATATGAAAACCATGAAAAACCCACATTATTTTATTGGATCAGGGGAAAAGGACTTCAGCATTTAAAAATATGTTTAAGAAAGATTTGATAAAGCTGTTTTCACAATCTTTTTGAATACAGGCCTGTGTGGGACACGTATGAGGGACATCTGTTCCTGAGATAATATCTAAATTATGTATTTATGTACAGCACTTTGTAGACAATTGGATCTTGAGGCACACAAGGATGTGATATAGTTGTAACAGAACTGATTTAAAGATAGCTGCTAGAGTTGAGTACTCTCACTTTACACATTTTTAATATATATTTGAAACCTAGCTTTCAATTCATTCAATCAAAATTGGAAGCTTTTGTTGTTTCTTTGATACCCCAGCTTCATGTAGGAAAAGGGACTTCTGGTTTTGAATTAATTTACCAAATATTTGTCACCTTCTTCCAGTATGTTCCTTGATGTGTTGTTTTACTGAGGCTGATAAAGCCTCAGATTTATCTTCAGTAAAAAGATATTAAAAATAAACTCTAAACAGAAATTCTGTATATCGTTCAAATATCTGTCTTACATCCCTTTATAATCCTCCTGTTTTAATATTTATCACCACTCACCAACCTCAGCCTGGTAAGAAGGACAATATTTCCTAGAGTTTAATTTGAATTCCTCTAAGTTCATTAAAGACATTGATTAAATCTCAGACTTGAGAAAAATTAGTATCAATAGGCTTGAATAAATTCATGTGAAACTGGATTTCTTGCAAGTAAGAGATACAGAACTCAGTACTGTTACTGTAAGGTTTCATGTTAATCAACTTTATAAGAGGATGTGTTTCTACGAAAAAAATATCAAAAAGCCAAAATATTTTTGATAAATGAAATACTCAATTTCTAAGAATAAATATATATATATATATAGTTCAGAAATCACATTATAAGGATTTTGGATTCTGGAGAAGGGAAGAGAGGAAAGAAGTTATTCATACAAGAGCTTTAGGTGGTTCGCAACATATTGTCAGTTCTTCGTGAAGTCTAATGAAGGAATCCTTGTGCTTAGTTCTTCAAATAGTCACAATGTTGTTTTGTCATGTACTAGTACCATGTACTGTCAATGCAGTATTATGTAGTCTTTCTTTAATTGTATGTATGTATGGCCCGGCTTTGTGAATAAAGATTTGGGAAGGGCTCTGCTCACCTGAATGAACCCTTCGAGCCTGATTTTTTAGGTGAGGCACAGCATGCGCAGAACTGGCCCCACCCTTTAACTCCTAAGGTTCATCTGCCATGACTGAGTGAGCTTGGACAGTGACAGTGAAGCCCTCAGGACTAGAACCTACAGCATCCAGCATTCCCAGGAGGTGTCCCTTGTAATTACTATGATTATTATTGAAATAATTGATATGATTATTATTGAAATTTTCCAGGGTTACATTTATTATTCGGCATTTGTCAAATAAAGCCTGTTCCATCTCAAGTAAGTGCATTTTAAAATATCTCTATTCCTGTTTTAAACTCTTTTATCATATTCTTATAAGAAATAATCTATTACTTCTTTTTCAAATGCTAGAGTATATTTCTTTATCTTCCACTCCCCTATAATGTTTCTCTTTTTTTGGATTCTTTTCTATCATTTTACAAAAATCTGAAATAATTTTTCCTATGTTTTGACATCGTTTAGTAAACACTAACTTCACATATAACAACTAATGCAAGTTAACATCATTAGTCTGTATTGCAATTGGATTTTTTTCTAAATTTCATCATGGACTACTTCATAAATCATGTCCTCTGAAAGCAATTTGTTTTCCTGAAAAACAACCTCCCACTGGTTGTTATATTTTCTCACTTTAACTGTACACTCATCTAATGCATGTCAGAGCTGCTCCCCATGTGTTTTCCAAATGATCTGCAAGTTAAAATGTATAATTGTAACCCTGCATAGGTACTCCTTGAATGACAATAGAGATGTCTCCAAGGGGAATAACTAATTTTTTTCTTTTTTTTTTTGGCTTCCACTACAAGTAGTGGAAATACATGATAATTCTTTAGTAAAATGTGAATCTATGCAAAAGAACCTTTAAACTGCAGAAAATAACTTATAAAACTTGATGCAGTGGTTGTTTTAACAGTACAATACATAGAACTACAAAAATTCTTCCATCATTTATTGTAGGAAAGTTGCCATATAATTGTATATTTATAAAATTCAAGAGTGATAAAGTACTGCAAACATACTTGTAATTCAATGTATTTTCCAAAATTACATTTCTTTCTTCCACACTGACAGTTTCTTCACTGTTTATAATATTTTTCTAAACTGATATCTCTACCACGACATATAGGCAGAAAAAATGGAAATATTATGAGGAGGCATACCCATATAAAACATATAGAATATGATACAGAGCCCACAAGAAGCATATTTAAGAATTATTTGCAATCATATTTATGGCCCATGTCAGTACTGCAGCCACACTCATCTCCTGACTCCCTGCAGTCCACTCTTAGTTATTGTATTGGGTAAATAATGGTATTATTCCCCATAGTATTTCAGTGCATAGGATTTAAAATTATATAGGATATATTCTGACCCATGTTGAACAGATTATAGGTGAGGATTTTAATGGCTTTGTTTTCATGTTGATTTTTCCAAAGTTGATCATTGGATTTTTCTATTAATCCATCTCACAGAAAATTTTGAATTGAATTTATGGTAAAGAAAATTAAAAGGCACTGTAATAAAATGATTCTTATCAGAAAAAAAAAGTCTTCTCGACTTATTTCAAGGCTGGTCTGAACTTGATGCTCAAACTTTGACTGTTTGAAGAACTGTTTCAAAGGGGTTTTACTTAGCTCATCAAATCTCTTTTGGGTCTTTACATTTTTTAAGGTCTATTTCTCTGCATATCTGCAGTTACTATAATGAGTTTATTTCACATTTTATTCTTTTTCATTCTGATTATCAGCCATCTCTGATGTTATGGAGCAGAAGCCATCTTAAAAAGTAGTGCAAATGCTTAAAAAATGGAATAGATGTACAAACACTAAGGATGCAAAAAATGGTAGCATAAAAACTGAAAGATGTTACAGATGCTTCTAAGTCTTTTGATATGATTTTATTTTCCTAAAGTAAAAGGTCAAAAACTCATCATAACTGAATACATGTTGATAAAAGATATTTCTCTAAAGACGACACGATTAATTTTGAGCGAGATAATGTCCTGCACTTATCCCAAGATAAGATGTAAACCATGGATTTAAGAATGAAAACATTTCAAATCGTCAGTGGAGTTTTAGGAAATGAAATTTAGTGATCATTCTATATATGTTTGTCTCCACAAACGTGTTTTAACCTTTTTCAACCATTTTCTGCCAAGCAAAGTAAAAGTGCTTAAGTCTGAAAAATGTCAATGTTGAAATTGAGATGCAGTTGAGGGAGACTTCGAGTCTCTAGTGCAATAAAGAGCTACATATAAACTGGAACTAGTACAGAAACCTGGAGTGCTCAGCTTCAGGAGACAAATCTCTTTCTTCAGGCGTACATGGAGAACTTTCCTCAGCCAAATCTTTATCTTCTGGTTCACATGGAGGATTTCTCTAAGCCAGTCTTTGAAAACATAATTCTCTAGACCATTGCCTGATCTCACACTGCTCCTGGTTAAGATCTAAGGATGTCCATGAGCTATTTTGAGAGTTCCTGAACATCTGTTTGAGGAAGAGTGGTCCTTTCAACCTTGACTCCCAAAGGGATTTTAGAAGGTTGAGCACACCATCAGAGAAAATTGTTAGAGAATATGTTTATGAATGACCATTTAAAGTCATTATTAATGAGGCCCTGTTGTGGAATTTGGGCAATTGATGTACAATAACTGGGCTAATGATTAATGGATTTTGATTAGATTGATCTTATTAAAAAGGTATATAGACATACCAATAAATACATGGTTTGTTTCCTTCTTGCCCTTAACAAAGCATTGAGTATAATACTTCTATTTATTAAAGGTTATAAAAGTACTTCTCATCTGAGACAAAACAATATTGTCCTGTCTTTTGTATCACCCCAACAAAGTAGCAAGAATTGCGTATACACAACCACAGACCCAGGTAGGCTTCCAAAGAGGTTGAGTTAGAAGTTTAGTTGGAAGTTGCCCATTTCTTGAGCTTCTCCAGGCCCCCTTAGATGGGATCCCATCCTTCAGGTGTGTCAGCAGCACCACTCAGCTTGGTGTCATCTGCGAATTTGCTGACTGTGCACTCGACTGCAAAGAAATTAGAGCAATTTTGCACTGTATCAGACACATAAACTATAAAAATATTTTCAAAATATGATATTAAACAAGTACAGATTCTATAATTGTTTTTAAATAATCTTCGGGCTTTTTGCTGAACTGTACACATCAGAAAGAGCATTTTCCAAAAGAACGGCTTCTCCTCTAAACTCTAAAAATGTCTGCTATTTCTTTATCTACTAATCATACTGAAGCATTAATGTCACAGGATTTGTTCATGGAAGATCCCAGGTTCCACAGGGTGAGCCCTGGTTTCACTGATCCACTTATTTCTTTGCCAATGTTATTTCAGAGTTGTTGTCAAAACACAAATTCTAATTGACCTGCAGTGAATGTTTTAATTTGTGACTCGCAGTTGGTTTGCCAATGGAAAAACTGAAAGACACTGATTTTTTTTTTCCAAATAACTGCTTTTTTCCTGCTTTCACATTAAAAATAGTGTAATTCCACTATCTTGACTCAAACTTCCACTGATTCACACTAAACTACAGCTGGCATGTTGATGAATTCTATAGCACATTACAGACACTCCTCTGAATATTTAATGAGGAGACATCCTTTCAAACCAAGGGTTTTTTTCAGTCAGATTTTTCTGATTCACTCATTACTTGATGTATTTCAGGCAATTTTATTTTATTGTAATAGGAAAACCTGGGAAAACATGGTGGAAATTCTTTTATAGTAAATATTGAATTGCAGTTAGTAAAATTTCTAGGACAATAATGAAGTAGAAGAGTGTTATTGACTAAAATCTCAATGGATCTCTAGTCACACAGAAGGTATTTGAGAGTCAATGTTAGTTCCTTATAATTTTTATTTTAAAGAATGGGAATGAGCTGAGTAGTATAAAAAAAGGAGAGCATTACACTTATAGCCTTCTCCACAGGACTCCACTCTACTTTGAAGAAGTTAGAATGACTAAAACCAGATAAATTTCTGAACCAAAATTTTGATGAAGCAATTCCATGTATTTTAATCACATGGTGTAATGATGACTCATCCAAAAAATGAAGACTGAAAATTCAATTGGTTGTTTTTCTTATTGCCCATTTAGATATGAAGGAAAAAATATTAAACTTCTTTCTTCCTTCAGTCAGAAAAAAAAAATTATGAACTTTAGAAAGCAATCTACAAAAAATATATTCCCTTTTTTATGAATAAGCTTTCAGTATATTTTTCTTTAAGAATATATTCTCCTTAGCACTTCTCAAATAATTGCCATCTGTATCTGTGAGTATTGTTCAACGAGATAATGTGTTTGTGAGGCTATCATTGTTTATTTCTCTTGACAATGTATCTGATTTGCATTATGATTGTTGGTGTGTATGAAAAACATGCGTATTATGATAATACTCACTTATCTAGTATTTTCCATCTGAAGATATCAAGTGGTTTACAAAAGTGATGAATATCATTATCCCTATTTTACATAGGGATGTATTTCTGTAAGAACTATTTAGCTCTAGAAAATTGCATAAAGGATGTTTTTAGATTGCTTATTAGAAGGATGACAGAGGGGAAGAAGAGCAGAAGAACGAATTACAAAATTATTGCACTTCAGACTGAAACTTGGAAAGTCTCCCAGGACTAATAGAGATTGGAAGATTTGGAAGTTAAAAGATTTCTAATTTACACTTGGAGACAGCAACTCAGAACACTTCATAAGGAAAGAAAATAGAAAATAGATATATTTATGGATATGGGACTTATTACTCCCCCAAAAGCCATTAGGGAAAGCTTTGCAATTGATCTTCATGAATTTAGACCCTAATAAATCTATGGAAAATATGTATGAACATATCATGCAAATAAACTATTCTCTCAGATTCTCTCTCTCTTCCAGACCAGTTTATTCCTGGGTGGAAGAAAAGCTGCTGGAAGTGTTTCTCCTAGTCTGCAAAATAGAGCAATGATTAAAAAATAATGGATCTTGTCATTTACCTCTCATTAAACGCTAACAAGATTCTAATTGACATAAAGCACAGGTCTATAAGAAAATAAGGAGAGTCTAATAAAGCACAGAATTTTCCTGTTCACCAGCATTCCCACAGCCGCTCATGTCCATATCTAATTTATTTGTAGGAACTGTGCTAGGAAATGTTTTTCCTGCTGCCTGTCCTCTGAGGCTGCTGCAACAATAGAGAGAATTTTCTATGAGTTAAACAGCCTAGTATAAGTTTTGACAGCCAATTCCTCAGCTTTTTACTATTTGGACAGTCCAAGATGACCTTTGTTGCCATCCAAGTGAACTGTATCAGTAGCATAACCTGCAGTACGTGAGTCCAAAGGGAATCCAAATGGCATCGGTGTTGACTTGAGGCATATGAGCACTGTTAGCAGGTTTTATTACTACATGTAGAAGCTCTGCTTTTAATGTCAGGAAAGAGTAAGCCAAGAGATAAAGTCACAGTGTTCCCTTGAAATGAATTTCCTCTTTTCTTCCTTCCAGCACTGTATTCCCAAGAATTAGTTGTTCAAACTATTCTCTCACAGGCTCTTTCAAAAAAGCAGTGGTTCACAGCTGTAATATAGGATTAAAATGTGGATGATTAGCCTCTAAATTGACTGGATGTGCTATAATTAGTGAATGGGAATCATACTGTATAAAATAATTAGTTGGTCCTAATGTTCTCTAGTTACACTGGTGCCCTTCTGTATTGACTTGCCAGTGCCTTAGAAACTCAACATTTTGTGACGGGTCTGAGACCCTGCATGTTTAACAGCTAAGCTGAAGCTAAGTTCATAGGGCCTGCTTCCCATGAGATATGAAATAATAGAATCATAGAATTGTTGAGGTTGGAAAAGACTTTAAAAAAGATTTCTACTTGCACTGTTACAGAGATACTTCTTTTAAAAAATAATTTCAGGGAAATAATACATGTTCCCTATCTCACCTTGAAAGCTTCTGAGTGTTCAAGAGAGAGGAGAAAATTAATTCTGAACAAAGTAAGAAATGAACTTGTCTGATGTGTAACTAAACTTCCTTATTTATGAATCTGCATTTCTGTGCTTCTTTGTACTTCATGTTCAAGAGAACAATGCTTCCAGATATGCTAAATACCAGTCTAATAATTTTGATTCCATTAAATTTCTCATCACAATGAAGTTCGTAATAAATTCTATTATGTGAAAAATACTCTTTCCTTACAGCAGAAATGTTGTCCCTAGTTAGGTCTCTACAATTTTATCTCAGAGCTGGGATCTCACTCCAGGTATTTATTCACAAATTGCATATATACATTTGAAAGAAAAACATAAAATCACACTTTGATAAAAGCCACAATTTTTTTTCATTTTGAATATCTGTCAAATATTATAGAAATACTTATAAAACAAATGAAGTAAACAACTACAAGTAATGTCTTCTGAAATTATGTTTAGGAGCTTCTTAAGATTATGACAAGAACTTTAAGGACTAATTTCTAAAGCCACACAACACTTAGATGTGAAAAAAAATTGGGCAAGAAACTGAGTAGTTTAAATCAGTCAAATATTGTACACAAGACATATTTCTATGGCATTAGTGGTTTTCCTCAATGCCTCTTTTCTAGTTTTCAAGACTTTTAAGAACAATTAACTACAATCTGAGTTCTGAATGCTCACAAACGTTTGTCCTGTTCTGACATCAAATTCATGCTCTTATAAACTGTTTAAACTCTAGGACAAGTGTTTCATAGCAAAAAGATATTAGGGTGAAACTTTTTAATTTTCTTCTTTTAGATGCAAATGAATTTGTAGCATGTTGATTACTGGCTTTTATTTCCAATGAATGCACTTAAGAGTCTTGCAAGTAAAAAAGCAAAATCCTGAAAAGGAGAATGAAGGCAAAACATATAATCAGAAAACCATGCATGCAGCAAAAATTACTTCAGAAAATTATGTTCCACCAGAGTGGGAAAATGTTGGACCATTCAAAAGGCAAATATTTACTTTCCTATCTGTATTAATCTTGTAAGTGTGTTTATATTTTTTCCTGGCATTTAGAAATTAGTAGCATGATAAAAATATTCTACCTTCTGTGATACTTAGGACCTTACTTTGCCTTTCTGATTTATGCAGCATAATACTTGATTTCAGTACTCCCAGTTATTTGGGGGGGGGTGGTTGCAGAGCAAATTCATTGCAGATTGTCTTCTGGTTTCAGTGATTTTCTGTTCTTGTTATCCATTGACAACATCAATTAGGAAAAAAATTGGAACAGTGAAAAATAACAATTGACAAAGCCTGCAAGTTCTTTAGGAATAAGGACATCTTAAATCACATTTCACTGAAGTCATGATAACAGGTGAATTCCTTTATTGTATTCAAAGCAGTGAACACAATTAGAAACTTGAGCTATATGGCTGAAGAAATAAAAGAAATCATGTCACATTACAGAAGTTTACATCAGGAAAGTCTCTTTCCTTCATCCAACCATGTTGCTATTTTCTTCTACATGATCATATAGGTTTAAGAGATTTCTCATGCTTCTTCTGCTCTTCTAGGATCTTGTTTGCCAACATCTCTTGCAGGGACAGAAGGAGAGAACACACCAGTATATTCTTATACCCCGAACTCATTCTGTTCTCCCCCTTTTCTGGGGATTGTCATGTAAGGTTTTTAAATAACATTAAAGTTCTTCTGTACATATGTGAGCATCTCTTTGTTTTTCAAGAACTCATCTCTTGCATTTAACTGTTTTTTAAACAAATCCTTCTCTAATGTAGTGGAAAACTCTCCTCCCTTCCTTTGTTGTGTATCTGGCATTCTGAGGAATGTACCTTTCATGTGTCAGTTTATATTAAAAATATATGACATAAAGATCTAAACAGGTTTATTGTGTGTTCCTCATTATGGGCTTTTAGACACGAAAATAATTAAGCACTTCAGGATGAAAGTGATTTATCTTACTGAGGTTTCTTTCAGGTTACCCTCCAAACTAATTAGTGTTCAGTAGATATTTTTCTCCAATTAAATTTCTGGATCAAAGAGAACTTGGGAAATTTGGAAGCTATGGTGAACACAAACAATTCATAATCAGAAAAAGAAGAGTAATTGCTTTGTAAAAATGAGCAAAAAGAGCAAGAAGAGCACAGATTGACTTCAGTGGTAGGCCAGAATTTTATATTGGTAGGTCTATTAAACAATCATGATTATTATCCGACCTAGTATGTGTCCAGTATATTTATTGTTATACCTGTGCATGCACATATCTGCTACCATAGAGGGTAACAGATTTGCTTGATTCATTTAGGAACTGCCTAACAGGAAAAGAATATGAACTCTTTGGAGAAAAATCTCTTTACACCTTTCAATGAAGCTCAGTTTTTTCTGCCTTACTGTTTGTGTCTTTTACCTCTTAGGAATAGCTGTGCACTACATTGGTTTGAATTCCCTGTTTTCTACTTGATCCGCTTCCAGTGCAGACCCTAAGTGGTCCTGGATGACTTTGCTTTTGAGATGCTTTTACCTTTCTATCCGGCAAAGGATATGTGCCATGCTTCTTCATTCATGTCCTGAATGTCAACTCATTCAGCCTTCTTCAAAGCCTGAAACTATCCTAGAAAATTAAACAGAACCACAACCTAGGCTTGCATGCTGGCACTCAGCTGAGTTTAATGCTAACACATTACCAGATTTTGGCTTGATACCATTCAGTCTACTCCCAAAAGTTAAAAATATGTATAATCCCTCTTTCCTGACCACTTACATTCATCTTACTCCTGCATTTCCAAGTCAGGGATGGCTATGACCATACCGGGCAGGGCTATTCCTTTTATGTCCTGCTGTAGTGGGATTTTCCATCAGGTCAGAGGTTTAAATATATCAGCTATGGCTATTTTCCTCAATAAAGAGTTTGTAAAATTGAACCGTGAAATAGAAACCCAATAGAGATTTAAAAGGTGAAATCCTTACAGATTTCCCCATTATACATTTCTATCTTTCAAATAGTATTTTTTATGTGTCTCAAATCCTGTGTTGCTAGGGGCAATAGAAAGCAAAAACCAAGATCTTGAAGCTTTTAGAGAACACTGCTAAAATGTTGTCTACATTATAAAGAAAACTGCATTTTAAAATATTTCAACTTATCATATGCTGGCCCCTGAATTGCTGTAATTGTCTGAAGTAGCTTATGATTTATAGAATGAAACACTGGCAGAAACAATCTTTCTATGTACATGCACACTTATACATACCATATTATAAATGTGTATTTCATAAAATAAAATGATAAATTTAGATTATTCAGATTGACAGCTATTGTTGCCTAGTGAAACTGAATGTCATTCTAGAAGTTGCATAATAAACCCATCTTATTTTAATGTATTCTCATCCTGGATCATATTGTATGTTTTCAGGCTATTTTAAAGTCATGCTGGTGGGGGTGGGGGGGGTGGAGGTAGGAGGAAAATGGCCTCAAAAGTAAGTGCACTACATTAATGTTAATACAAGAACAAAAAATCGTCACAAGAGACTTGAAACATACCTAAAAGCTACTCTGGTGAAATCACACTGAGGAAAACATAGAATATTTCTTCTTGGTTTTAATATTAATCTTGCATAGTGTTGAAATTATAAAATTGTAAAATTTTAAAATTTTATTTCAACTGGAAAGATTAAATCTTTGTTCCAGAGCTAACTGTAAGGCATATCACCTGGCACAATACATCCACCAGGTTTTATGTGGAAATTTCTGTGGAGAAACACTGCAGTTTTTTATCCACATCCTATTTTTCTGCTCATGAACCACACGTATTCCCTTTAAGAAGACTGAGAAACCAACATACAGAAGTGGATTGTGCTGATTGTGAATCATTCAGAAGTATTTCCATGTCAAGGGAAAGCAAGGTAGCCAGTCAAGCCATGTTTTAATGACTGATATTGCTGAGTCAGAGGATGATGTTCAGTCCATTTTCAAACATTATCTGTCAATCAGTTTGTGTTGGGGAAGAACTCTGGTTCATTCATGAGCAAAATAAATTTAGCTTCAGGTAAAATCCAAAGAGAAAATCAGAAATCAAAATTCCAAAGTGTGTTGGGTTGACCCTGACTGGATGCCAGGTGCCCACCAAAGCTAGTCCTTCCCTCCCTTGATGAACTGGACAGGGGAGAGAAAAGGAGACAAAAGGCTTGTGAGTTGAGGTAAAGGGCAGGGAGAAATCACTCATCAGTTACCATCACAAGCAAAACAGACTCAACTTGGTGAAACTAGTTTCACTTATTACCAGTCAAATCAGANCTCCAATGGGAGACAGTTCTCCACGAACTTCTCCAACATAAGTCCTTCCCATTGGCTGCAGCTCTTCATGGACTGCTCCAGATGGGTCCCCTGAGGGGTCACAAGTCCTGCCAGCAACCCTGCCCCTCTCTCCATGCAACTGAATGTCCCTGCCACAAGTCTGCTTCATCATGGGCTTCCGATAAGGTTACCACCNGTTCATCACATGTTGTCTCTACCACTGCTTCTTCCTCAGGGAGAGGGCTCATCACACTCATCCCCTGCTGCAATGTGGGGGTCCCTCCAATGGGAGACAGTTCTCCACGAACTTCTCCAACATAAGTCCTTCCCATTGGCTGCAGCTCTTCATGGACTGCTCCAGATGGGTCCCCTGAGGGGTCACAAGTCCTGCCAGCAACCCTGCCCCTCTCTCCATGCAACTGAATGTCCCTGCCACAAGTCTGCTTCATCATGGGCTTCCGATAAGGTTACCACCTGGGCATCCATCTGCTCCAGCATGGGGTCTTCCAAGGGCTGCGGGTGGATCTCTGCTCCACCACAGACCTCCATGGGCTGCAGGGGATTCTCTGANTTGTGGTCAGTTCATCACATGTTGTCTCTACCACTGCTTCTTCCTCAGGGAGAGGGCTCATCACACTCATCCCCTGCTGCAATGTGGGGGTCCCTCCAATGGGAGACAGTTCTCCACGAACTTCTCCAACATAAGTCCTTCCCATTGGCTGCAGCTCTTCATGGACTGCTCCAGATGGGTCCCCTGAGGGGTCACAAGTCCTGCCAGCAACCCTGCCCCTCTCTCCATGCAACTGAATGTCCCTGCCACAAGTCTGCTTCATCATGGGCTTCCGATAAGGTTACCACCTGGGCATCCATCTGCTCCAGCATGGGGTCTTCCAAGGGCTGCGGGTGGATCTCTGCTCCACCACAGACCTCCATGGGCTGCAGGGGCACAGCTGCCTCAGCATGGGCTGCACCATGGGCTGCACCATGGGCTGCAGGGGATTCTCTGATCTGGCTCCTGGAGCACCTCCTGCTTCTCCTTCTCCACTGACATGGATGTCTGCAAATGTAAATCTGAATGCCATACAAAAATAACTTTTGTTGAAATGTGAACTACTGTGCAGCTCTCAGAGTTAGAACACCATTAGGGCCCTGTCAATGGCACTTTGTTGGTGCAAATGCAAATCTACAAACAATTTCTACTGCTTGGAATTCAGCATTTTAAATGCATGTCTGAAGCATGCCAGTTTGAAAACTGGGTGATAGGAATAAGGAATTTCTGTGATTTTTTGAATATAGCCTGTAGCATGTCCTGTTGTTAAGATCAGACCCAAAGATTATTTGCTTCATAAATTTTGTACTCTTAGCACCTAAAGATTGTTATAAGAAGATAGTACTGAATTTGTATCTAGGCCTACATCAATGAGGAACAATGAACTTCAATTTTTTTCAATAAAAATCTCCTTAATATATTCACTAAACAAAAGAATCTGTAACTGCAGATTTAATTTGCTGTCCTCTGATTAGTTAACTTTTTGGCTTACGTAGCTCATATTGATTCGGTTTATAGTTGTATTTTGTATTCTGCTAAAAAGACAATCAAAAAAATCTCTATTGTTCTGATCACTATTTGACATAGTACAGTGTCTGTATTTTGTAAATGTATAACCAGAATTGCTTAGATTTATATTTCCCAACAGGAGAATCAAAAAATATCTCTATTGTTCTGGTCAGTATTTAATGTATAACTAAAATTGCTTAGATTTATATTCCTTACTTAAGAGAATATACTTACCTGTATGCTGTTGCCTGCATAATTAAAAAGTAGTATTAATTTTACAGCCAATGTAAATATGGTGTATATTCTTCATTATAGATTTTTTAATACTGCTGTGATTGAACAGAATTTTTCATAAGAATATTTCCATAATTTAGAAACTCTGACAAGACTGTATCTTTTTTCCTTCCAGTTCTTTGCCTCTGCCTTCAGTTACACACCAGATCAGCTGTTACTGGGTCAGAACCACCTTGTCTTGTTCCCCCCAGGGGAAGGGCTGGGCTGGGTTGAGAGCACATGGACTGCAGCTCTTTCTTTGCTCAATCTCTCTTCCTTTATTCCTTTCTTTATCTTATGGGTAACCTAAACACCTATTTTCTGTATTTAACTTATATTGTGAGTACCTCACTTTAAGCAGAATGGAGTTTAATATTGCTATGTGTAACAAAGGTGCTTTATAGCAATGCTTGCTAATCCTGGTAACATGTTGTAATGCTTGTGAAGTTGCATGTTTAACTCTGTAAAACCCTTTTGGCCAAAATCCCTATTTTCTCACCTAAATAAAAGAAATCTCCTAGACAAAAATGTATAGTTATTCTCTGGACCTTAATTCAAGGTACCAAAGAACCAAGAGCTTTACAAGAGTTTGTGTAAGAAAAATCTCTTGAAGCCTGAAATTTAGATGTAACACCTGGTAAAGTTGGACCGAGTTGTAACACCTTCCTTTTGAATCCATGTGGAAAAAAATCTTTGCACTTTTAGATTTGTAATAGCTAGCAATGATAGCTGCAACATTGATACACAACAGTCTGTAAAACGTCTGGATTTGATTAAATGATTTATCAGCAACATTAAGCATACAAAAATCATAAGGGAGCTGTGGTGGATTAATATTGACCAGCTGCCAGATGTTCAGCTAGTACTTCTTACAGAAGTTGAGATAATGCAGAACTTTTAAATCTGGGGAAAAAAAAATTCCTTTTGGAGGCAGGCATTGTGCTTGATGGTATGACAAGTAGATAATTTAACCAACTTGTCTGCTTTAAAATATTGAAAATACTGAAATTATGGAAACACATTATTACTGTCCTACTTCTAGTTAAACAAATGTGAGTTGAGCATAGACCTATGTGTTTTTTTAGATGGAACTCAAGGAACATGGTTGTGCAGAATTTTTGATTTATTGTCTTTGACTTAGAGAAACAGGTCAAGACTAAGTATTCACAGAGTTTGTGAGACCACATCATGGAAATATACTCTAATAAGTTTTAAAATGAATGAAAATATTATTTAGATGGTTATATTTTAAATATCTAAATTCTGATAGACTAATGTCACCATGATCTTTTCAGCAGTTTGAATTTGGACATGAGAATGGTGGCTGGGTGCTTTGGGAATTATACCTCAAATGCTTCATTTCTTGGCATTCTCAGAAGGAACTTTAGCAGCGCACCTAAAAGACGCTCATGGAAGCCTGAATTACAGAGATGTGGTCCCACCAGAATGCTGTCTTCATGGAGAGGGGGAAAAAAAGACATATCTTACATTATGTATTTGCAGATTTCTTTGTCCGATATTTTTTTCTAAGGGAGTTTTTCTTCTCAATTTCAAATCACTTTTCTACCTTGTTCCAGTGTTATTTGCTTTGATATATCTTGTTAGTGTAATGGCCTACATCTATTATAAATGTATGAGAAATCTGAAGTTGTTTGAGAGAGTTTGAGTTGTTCAGCCTGGAGAAGAGAAGGCTTTGAGGAGACCTTATTGCATCCTTTCATTACTTAAAGATGGCTTATAAAAAAGATGGGACAGACTTTTCAGTAGGTCTTTTGGAGATAAGACAAAGGGTAATAGTTTAAACTGAAGGAAATTTGATTTAGATTAGACGTATGGAAAAACTTTTTGACAACGAAGGTGATGAAACACTGGAACAAATTGACTAATGAGGTTTCAGTTGTCCCATCCCAGGAAACATTCAAGGCCAAGTTAGACTGGGCTACGAGCAAGCTAATCTGATTGTCTCATTGCAGGTGGGTTGGACTACATAGTTTTTAAAGTGTCTTCCATCTCAAACCATTCTGTGGTTCTCTGATCAGCATTTATTATCAAGGTCAACAAGTGTAGATTTAAGAAAAGAACACAACATAAAGGAGCTAAAAAGGAGAGAATAAAAAAATATTGCATGGAAACTGATAGTGTAGATTTTTAAATGTATTGGCCTTCATAGCAAAGTTTTGGTAGCAAAGGGCTACGCAGATCACTTCTGTCAGAAGCTGCCAGAAACTTCCCTCATATCTGACAGATCTTGGTAAGAAAAGATGGAGAAATGGTGAGTGAAGTTGAACATGGAAAGGAAGGGGTGGAGAGAGGATGTTTTAAGGTTTCATTTCATGTCTCAGTATGCTGCTCTAATTTGATTGGTAATAAATTCAGTTTCCTCAAGTCGAGTCTGCTTTGCCCATGACAGTAACTAGTGAGGGATGTCTTCCTGCCCCTAACTTGACCCATGAGTCTTTCATCATATTTTCCCCACCTGTCCAGTTGAGGAGAAGGAGTGGTTAGAGTAGCTTTGGTGGTCACCTATTGTCCATCCAAGGTCAACCCGCCACAGGCCTTCTTTGGCACCCAACACAGGATATGAGGAATTCAGGATAAGTATAGTAATAGAGAGAGGTAAAGGGAAAAGCATGAACAGGACATTGCTAAGAACAAAGAGCTGAATAGTTGTAGAGAATTTTTGTTGTAATTGTGGTAAAGAATAACAGGTGAAGTGTGTGCACATTATCCACTTTTATCAATATTGTGATGGTGTCACTCACATTTTGGTGTGGAGAATCATTTTGGTTGATGTTAGTGAAGTTTGTGAAGATTTGGATTGTGTCTTGAATATGTATTTTAATGATGATTCTTAAATATGTGCTTCTCAGAGATGAGTGGTAGAGCAGAGAAAAAAAGTGTTACTTTCAAAGCCAACTTTTTCAACCATATAAAATATGGAAAGAAGTAGAATAACCTGAATCTGAAGACCTCAGTGAATATGGTTTCATCACAGTAATAGTAATAATAATTTTCAATTCAAACATATTTCCATTAAGCAGTTGGGCTTCTAAGTATAAATTTTGCATTCAATTTGTTAGTTTCTTATGATTTCCTCTGGTTCATTGTCATGCATCTGATAGAGTAATTATAGAATTTTTCCTACAGTGAATGCTGTGTTATCCATTGAAAAATATTGTGTTGTAGCAGTATGAACTGTGAATAGAAAATTACTGTTTCTGCAAAATTAAGTTTACATTTTAAAATCTCAGCAGGGTGAAATGTTTTGTAAATAAGATATAGCTGGTTTTAATATTTAGTTCTCATGGCAATAACATCATAAACCTAACTGACAAAACATTGACTCCCTGCAGCCATTATGTATTCTTACTTCAGCTTCCCTGGCAGAAGTAGCACAGGGAATTGACATTTCATTACTGACAAAAAGAGTTGAATGTTCATGAACTATTACTGATTTGAACAGTTTCTAAATTGCCACTTTTCATTCTAAGACTCTTAGGAAGATGCAAGCAAAAATTTACCTCAAATTAGATGCACATATGCACAGTGAAGAATTCAAACCTCTGTATAAAAAGAATGCACACAACAATTAACTAATTAAATATGTGTGCTGGTTTTGGTTGAAATAGAGTTAATTTTCTACACAGTGGCTGGTGTGGGGCTGTGTTCTGGATTTCTGCTGAAAATGGAGTATTTCATAGAGAGATGATTTTGTTATTGCTGAGCAGCGCTTGCCCAGCACCAAGGCCTCTTATGCTTCTTGTACTGCCATTCTGGTGAAGATGTTGCAAGTTCATGGGAAGGTGGAGGGAGAAACAGCTCGGATAGGGACCCCAACTGACCAAAGGGATATTCCAGACCCTATGACATTGTGCTTAGTATATAAAGTTGGGAGGAAGGGAGAAGTGGGGTGGTATTTGGAGAGATGATTTTTGTTTTCCCAAATTACCATTACACGTAATGGGGCCCTGCTGTCATGGAGATGGCTGAACATCTGCTTGCCCCTAGGAAGCAGTGAATTAATTCCTGGTTTTGCTTTGCCTGTATGTGAGGATTTTTCTTTCCCTATTAAACTACCTTTCTCTTAACCCACTAGTTTTCTCGCTTTTATCCTTCCAATTCTCTCCCTGATCCAGGTGGTGGAGGAGCGAATGAGTGGCTGTGTGGGGCTTGTTTGTTGGCTAGGCTTAAACCATGAAAATATGAATGAAAATAATGAATGAGGCTAGAACTGTGTTTTTCTTCTACCTAAAGAAAACTTTACTACTAATGCTGTGCTGCAACAAAGAATTTTGGGACAAAGTTCCTAAAGTTCACAGGGACTAGCCACAGTAGGGTCTAGCAGACCCCACTGTTATCCCTGGCAGCAGGTTGGAACTAGATAATCTTTAAACTCCTTTCTAAGCCAAAACATTCTGTGATTCTATGATGCTATGACACAATAAAAAAATATTACTTAGCCCTTCAGACTCCCATAATGCAGACTTGGTCTTCCAAAGAGGGCACAGTGAATGTAACATTGTCAACTTATGATAGTTTCTATGTGCAGAGTAGGATGAAGACACGCACTGCAGTATTTTATGAAGCAATAGTGCTGCTTGCATTTGCAGTGACTGTGGTGGCTCATGTTCCTGTAGTCTTTCACCCTAAAAGCTGAATAAGGCTCTTGGCAGGTCAGCATTGGCCAAATGTCCTTCCCTGGACAGTGGATGTTCAGACCTCCACTGAAGGCAGTATTTTGCACTAATACGAGGGATCCATTCTGGTCACAGGATCATTTCTGTTGCACAAGTATCTCTCCAAGGACACTGGCAGACACTGGCCCCAGTAAGCAAAAGGATGACAGGAAGTCAACTGTTTTCCTGTTTGCCATGGATGTTCACCATGCAGAATGAAGGACCTGCAATTTTGTCTTTAATTTCTTTTTTCGACTTAAAAACCACTGATGAACTTACCCCAGCCGAACGTAAGTTACAAAGACTTTATTTAGTCACGAGAAGCAAAATTTCCCTTCTTGTGCAGTAGTTCATTTTTACTCTGACATTGATGAATGAGTGACAGTTATTACAGGTCTATTTTTTTATGCTGAACAGAATGATCCTGGCACTAGGCACTTAGGTTTCTGCCATTCAATAATTTGCACAGAAATATTTTAAATCGCAAATGAAATCCCAGAAGGTGTCAGAAACACATTAGGTCTACCCAGCTCAGAACAGAGTGTGGCTCTTCAGGTATGATGTCTCGGGGACCATCTACCCTGTGGCTATTTGACCGGTTCTGCAAAACAAGAATTAAAACAACCGCCTGAGCAAAGCCTCCTTTGAGAGACAAGACTAACTGCAATATCAGTGAGTGAAAATTACTTCTATAAAACAGAAATTTGTGAATCATGGATGGGTTATCTGTTTTATTGCAAACGACAGGTTTCTCAAACAAATTTCTGACTATTTTCTGTTTATGTGGTCTGTACCACTGAATCTTTATTTCAATAGAAAGAGCACTTGAATCCACAATGTAATCAGAAATCAGTTTATGAGGTAGAAAATCTCTTTAAATGATAACGAGAAGGTAGGTGATAGTTCAACAGGGTTTATAGTACTTCTTAGAAGCGAATACAGAGAGGAATTAGATAGATAAAACATATCATTGCAGGCTATAACATCATTGCGTAACAGCAGAGAAAAAGTTTAAATGAGCATCTCCTTGTGAAAGAGAAGACAGACAAAAACCCATTAGTATAATTTCTAGAGTCACTTAAATTGAACACCGAAATCAGCTTGAGACCTCATTCAGACATTTCAGAATAAAATTTGTAAATCCTTTCCTTGGTGTTGTTAACATGCTGAATTTCCTCTCTACATCCAACACTTTGAATGGATGACCAAAGGGTCTTTGTTACATAGAAGAGAATGCAGCAACTAGGGAAAAAAAACCCAAACCAAACCAAACCAAACCAAAAAAACCCCAAACCCCAACCAACCAACCAACCAACTAAAAACAAACCCAAAAAACTTGCACTGTAAAATTACATATTGTTTTGAAAATAGAGGTATTTCAACAGTCTCTGTAGCTATTTCTGATGATGCAAAACCCCCAAGAAATTTGCTTTTTTGTCCATTCCCAGTGGTGCAACCAAAGCACCACATCAGTTTATTCAGATGAAGTTCTAAGTACAGGTATCTTTAATATAAGTTTGAAAGAATTTCTCTGGTTTTTCTAATTATGCTAACAAATACTTTCAGTGAGGTGTTAACAAAAGTCAAAGTAGAAAAGTTCATATGTCCAATAAGTAGAAAAAAAATGGGTAAATATCCCTTTTGTCCCTTTTGTCACCCTCAAAGTGGAGGCTCAGCTAGTGGTGAGTTGTAAAGCATAAAAAGAAAGTTTTATACAATCATTGTGAGGTGATGGCCCCTGATAAGGCCTGATGGGTTGAGGAAGACACCTCAGCACCTGGAGGAGTGCTCCAGCAGAGAACAAAAAGCTTTCAAACTGATGAGATTAACAAAGAGTGGAGTGTTAAGAAATAGCATGGCCCTCCTTTGCGATATCTTCTATGACTGCTCAAAGGAGCCACCTCCTCTTGGGCATCTGCATCACCATCACCCCACCAAAAGATTGACTTTTAGTCACACAAACCACATGAAAGAAAAAAAGGTATAAAAAGTGTTTGGAGTTTAAACTTGAGTAGGAGAGAGAAAAATGCCATGTCTCTGTGAGGGTAACTGCTGCAGCTTGTCCTGCCTTCTCCTCCTCCTGGAAAAATGTAGGGGGGAGAAGACCACGTGATTTCTATTTTTTCTTACTTTACTTTCTTCCTTTATACATTCCATCTTACATCTTATGCTAACAGCTACTTTGATTCTTATTTTATAAACATTTCCTTTACTAAATGTGTTTTGCTACCTTAATACTAATAACAGTAACTTGCTTCACACTTTGCTACTTTATATTGGTCATTGCTTTTTGCTATTCTTACTTTATAAGATCAGCTCTGTTTTGCAACTACAGTAACTTGCTTTACTTTCAATGTGCAGTTTCTTTTTCAACATGTGTGTTGATAAAAAGAAACTCTGTTCTTTCCTTTTGTTTTGTGTTACAGAGAGAGTGGTGTGCAAGATATTTTATTGTCCTATGTTATTGAGAGAGTGTCTAGATAAGTGCTTTAGGTGGCAGTGGTTTTAGTTAGTAGCTCTTTGTTGCTAGTTTCTGTCTGTTGTGATAATGGGATACATTGCTGTATTGTAACTTAAGTTTAGTGTGTTTGTCTCTGTAGAATATGTTTTGTGCTGGTTTCTTTTGGGGTCTTTTATTATCAATTAAATACAATCTTGCAGCTGAACGTTATCACCAGCAAAGCAGAACCCACAATAACTGTCACATATTTATATTAATAAATGTTATTTTGGGAGCGGTTGTGAGAAAAGTTCTTTTCTGGCTTAAGTGTGGCTTCATATTAGAAGTCAGAATCCCTTCCAACCTGTGGGCTGTCCGTTAGTTGACAGACAGTGTTGGGGAACATAAGGCTCTGATTGTCTAGAAGCCCTTATTGCTAATAATTTTCTCCCTGGCTTAAGTGTGCTCCTCATATCAGGGGTTAGAAAACCTTCCAGCCTGTGTTCTGTACAGAAGTTTGGCAGGCAGTGCTGGGTTCATAAGGCTCTAATTTTTCTGGAAGCACTTATAGCTATAATTTCTCCCTGGCTGAAGTTTGGCTTCATATCAGAGGTCAGAACCCCTTCCAAACTGTGTGCTGTCAGTTAAAAGACAGATAGTGTGGGGTACATAAGGATTTGATTGTCTGGAAGCTCTTACAGCTAATAACTTCTAATTAATACAGTTAAGACTAGAAATCTTTGAATTTCTGTCTCCCTCCTCCCTTTCATGTGACAGTCATGTTCTTTCACAATCCCTGTTTATTTGGGATTTTGTTTGTTTTGGTTTGGTTTTGTAGCTAGAGAATTAATTACTTCTCATGCTGTAGATACAGGCAACTCGTGTATTATCGGCCTTTCTGAACCAGTCTTTTGCGGGCACATTGTAGGTTTCCCTTGTAGATCAGTATGTAGAAAACAGAGATGGAAACACAATTTGTGAAAACTAATTCTCCAGCTAAAACTGTATGTCCTACATTCCTGGAAAGAGCCACTTGAGGGCTACAGAAGTGTTTAATTTCACCTCTTAGGACAGACGTTTTGGTTCCAGGCTGCTGCATGACACCTGGGGCTGCTGGACCCATCAGTTTTCATTGTTCCTCTGATCATAGTTCCCTTGACAGGAAAATTGAAGGTGCGGTCCCTGTGGTTCATACCAGTAAATTCTCAGGTTCCTCTGAGAGGAAGGAAGAATTGGTAAATAGTGATGACTTTGTCAATTTCCTTCTGGTATTTACTTGTCTGACCTCAGTAACTGGAAGACCTTGAGATCTGCTGGTAAATGGAAAATTAAATTGTATTAACCAGAATGAGAAGTTAATAAAACTATACTAAATGCGATGTGACCTTTAATTAATTATTAAAAGCAACTCATGTATTATTGCCCTTTTCTCCCCCTATGCAGTTTCCTCCTAAAGTCTTTAATCTATTCTTCACAGTTTCAAATAGATAATAGTCTTCTGAAAAAAATATTTTTCATTCATTTGTGGGAACATGCACATACTGGTCTTTTTCTCTGTAAGATAAATGTATGAATTTCTGCCAAAATATTTTATCTATATGTCTCACCATTAAAGTTTTTAATGAGGCTTCAGGAATACATTGTAGTTGTCATATGGCGCTGGGAAATATTATACTGACTCTAGGAGCAACAGCTAGAGAAGATTTTTAATGTGCCATTAAGTAGTAAACTCACAGCCGCATGATAGTATCTAAGTAACTGTAGAGTATAATTATTTAAAAATATGTCCAGAATAAAAGAAAAACTTATATAAAATAGGAAAGGTCAGTGGCTTACATTTTCTAATTTCATTTTGTTCACATTAAAAGTGTTCTTTAGACAAAGGAATTAATGTACTGTTTAGTCAAAGGGAAAAATTGTTAGGAAGTGTTTAAAGGAAATGAGAATGATTGTGTGGGTATAACAGTTTCTAATGCTGACTGGAGCGTTATGGTAAAACTAATCAGTTTGTACCATGAAAAACACATTACATATTAAAGAGAACGAGGTAAAAAGCAGAGCATTCTGCACACAATGCAATAATACTAATGCTCAATTTCCATTTGTAATTGTTTTGGGTTGAGCTGGCAAAATGCCAGTTGCCTAATACAGAGTCAACGCTTCCCTCTCTCTCTCACCAAGAAAAGGGAGAAAGGAAAAAGAAAACTCTAAAATATAACTATATTTATTTATACAGAAAAGATAAAATTAAAAGAAAACTACAATATAACATACACAAGTTAGATATAACAACAATTTTCTACCTCTCACTGAAAACATATTTCATTACTCTAGATTCATAAAATACTCTAAAAGACACCCAGCAAGGTAAAAGAGACAGCATAACAATAAAATGTTTCTACTTCCCTGAAACTAAAACAAAATATGATGCAGCGGTGGCAGGACATCAGGGCAGCTACAGTGTGTCCTGCCTCCACTGCAGACATGATGGCAACTGACCAAGCCCCTCCCACACTGGCTCTTAGACTTTGAGATGATGTCAGAATATGGTACAGAATACCATTGGCTAGAAGAAGTCGACTGTCAGCTAGCTCAGCCCAGCTCAAGTCAGCGAATAGTCTCAGGCCTACCCCAAAATCTAAAGCTTAAATTTAGGCCCACACCTAGCCAAACCCATAACACTAATCATGTCAGAATCTTCTAGGAAAGTAAACCACAATGAACAATTCAGTGATGTTTTCCATTCCTAGGAAAAAAAGAAAGGGGGTGGGGGATAACTAGAGAAACCTCATTTCAAAAGTCTAAAAGAACCTGAACTTGGAATTACTTAGTTTTATTTTTTTTTCTATCATGTAAAAGAGGTGACTCTTCTGGGTTTAGAAACTAATTCAAAAATTGTAGGAAGGCAATACAATATCAAATCTTAGTGTTATCAAAAATTATTATGAAAAGAGGTCCTGTAGCTATAAAGTAGTTGAAGAGTTATCCTAAGCCTTTCCCAGTCATTGAGATCCAGTTTGAAAACATCTGGAGAAAGACATTATCCTGATGAGATAGAAATGTATGAGAGGCATAACATTACAAACTTTTCACATTAATAATCTCTGATGCTGGAGACAACTCTAGATAAACAGAAACATTTTTTCATGGGAACACAGCGAGCTGTGCACAACTTTAGTGTGAGACATTAGAATTGGAGAAGGAACAAAGAAACTACTTTGATCTATTTTGCAACACATATACATAGTCTATTACTTGTAGTTCACATTTACTTTACAAAGAGAAGATGATGTCACCAGTCAGCAAAATATTTTTTTTTTTAAATCTGAATAATAGGAAACAAGGGAGAGTAATCAACTTAATCTTGGGCTATTCCCATGTGATTAAAGATTAGCATGTAAATAAACACTTGTCTGTTTGGTACAGAAGTCAGCGCTTGTCTTGGGTTGAGCTCCCACTGAGAAAAAGGGAGGGGGAGGGAGACACTCTGTATTGGATAGCTGGCATTTTGCCAGCTCAACCCAAGACAGATATTTGGTGGAGAATACTGTGATTGATCAAGGACCTTGGCAGGTGTCCAGGAGCTTAGCAGGTTCCCCCCTCCCCCCCCGAGAGCATTGATATGTAAACATACCTTGTTATCTGCATTGTTTTGGTGCATCCAGAACAAAAAACATAAACAATGTTTTCCTGATGCTGGATGCTTGTTTTAACCCTTTTACTGACTGTCTTTTTTCGTTCAAACAGCTCCAGTTGTATCTGTTATGAATGTAGCCACTCCAGGGAGAGACCTTACAGCCCAAGAGACCAGTCTTTTCCTCCTGCCCCACCTCGATGGAGAGTAAACCCCAAGTCTGGGTCATGTGGTGAACTGTGATCATTCCTGCGTGACCAGGGGAAAGACATGAGAAGGTGGGACAGTGGATCTACTTCTCTGCTTGAGGGCCAGGTATGGAAATCAAAATGGAAGAAAGCTGGTAAAAACCTGTCTACGTAGTTGAAGCAGAGATCCCAGAAAAGAGTCAAGAACAGCAATAAAGCTGCCCTGCCTCCAGCCAGGAGGAGGAGGAGGACAACCAAGTCTATTAGATTTTGCTGAACCAGAGGGTTGGCCAAGGCTTTATCTCTACACTGACTTGTAGATGACAGCTAGTTCCCTGTGGGGGTGGCTAAACCGATAGAAGATGACTAATTGGAAGTGTGGAGAGGCCCATGTAGGCTGTTGATGTGTTGTGGGACACTGCCACTTGAGTGGAATCTGTGGAGATTCGTCATGTGGATGCTCATGTGCCCAAAGGCTGAGCCAGTGAAGAGCATCACGTCTGGACCAGAATAAGGGAGAATAGTTCCTGGCTCAATGGGCCACCTATAGGTGGATGAGGCAGAGGGGTGGATTTAACCATGGACACTATTTCTAAGGTTATCCACAATTGTGAAACATGTGCTTGCTATTGTGAAAACCTCTGAAGAAGGGATGTTGAAAATCCCCTCCCAGTGAGGGGTATAGTGACCCCAGTGTGGAGATGGAGACCTCAGTGTAGGGATGGAGACCCCTGAGGAGGGGATGGAATGATCCCAATGTGTGCCTCAAGGACACTTAACCTTGAGAAGACAAAATAACTTGCATTTTGAGTTGTGTGTTGCGGGACATGAACCATCAGGTGAAGAAGACCTGAGCTGAACTGGTGTTGGTGTCCAATGACGAACTATTTTTTCCTTGTGCAAAATACCCCATCCTAATGGACTAATGCCTACAATATGGAGAGGTGGAAGATGGCTCTGAAGAGAACAAAGACTGTTTGAGCATGGAAAATAGATAGACTTAGGATATGAGTGACGTAATATGGTATGGAATAAGGGATGGAGTGTTACCTGTTTAGCTGGGTGTAGGTCTGAATTTAGGCTTTAGATTTCAGAGTAGGCCTGAGACTGTCAGCTGACTTCAGCTGGGCTGGGCTAGCTGACAACTGACTACTACAGGCCAGTGGTATTCCATACCATATTTTGACATCATTTCAAAATACAAAAGCCGGTGTGGGAGTGGCTTTGTCAGTTCCTTCAAGCTGCCATCCCAGGAGGACACATTGTGCCGTCCCACGAGGGACGGGAGGACCATGCCCAGGACCGGCTTACCACTATGTTATATTAGGGAAGTAAAATGTTTGTTCTTAGTCTTTTTCTCTGCTGGAGTTTGTCCCTCTGGAGACTGAGTTCTCTGGAGTGATTTGTAGATAAAATAGTGAGAATTGTGTTCAGTGGGGAGTGGGAAGTTATTTTTTGTTATATCTAACTTGTGTAAATGTGTGTTATATTGTAGTTTTTATTTTCTCTTTTGTGTATAAATATATAGCTAGTTTAAGTTTAAACTGTTTTGAGTTTCCAGGTTTTTTCCTTTCTCCCTTTTCTCAGCATGGGGAGGAAGGGAGACTGGCACTCAGTATTGGGCAGTTGGCATTTTGCCAGCTCAACCCAAGACGGCGCTAGACAAAAACTGTTGAACAAAGGAGTGGGAAGTTTCAGAATAAAGAACGTATTTTTTTAGAGAATATATTCTCTTTTCAATGACACTGTAGACTGAAATATTCAATTGAATTATTTATTTCTCCACAGTCTATTTCTGCCTGCTTTTTAAATTTCATATATTTGTGCTGTAATAAGAGTTATAGTATTTCCCACTGCTACAAGAAGCATTTTTGATATTATAAAAGATATTTGCAATTTTTTTTGGTATTTTATCCTCATATTTCTATTCTTATGCATTTTTATGCAACTATATATGGTTATTGTATTAATTTAAACAAATTGAAATATAAATTGAGGTATAAGTTCATTTCAAGGAAAAAAATTTTTTATGTATTATATTTAAAAGTCTCTGTCACTGATTTTTACTTTTTTTTTCCATTTTATATTCTGTTTTTGTAGTATAAATTCTGATAGATAAGATTTTTTTCTATCCAATCCCAAGATATCTATTTTTTTATAGTGACTTTTGGAGTTTTTGTCCATAGTAAACAATTTCTTTTTCCTCTGTTTGGTTTTGATATATTCCAGTATACGCTTTGCAAGTGAATAATAAATATATAAAATGAAAAATGAAACAGAGAAGTGAATAGCTACTTAAAAATTTCAAGACAAAATTTAAACACTTGCTTTCTTCTCCTTTCTGTATTCTTTTATATATTGAGATGAGGAAAAGTAAAGCCTTGATGTAGGTAATAATGTTTTGGGTTTTTTTTTCCTTCTCTTCATTTTTATATTCCCTCTTTGATTCTAAATCATTTTTGGAATATGATGATGACATACTTGCTTTTGAGAAAAATGCACAAAGCTACATAAAGCGAGTTTAGACAAATAAGGACCAAATACTGTCATAAACAAGTTCCCAAGAAGGATTAAGAGATGGACATTTGACACACTTACTTTGTTGGCACCTAAAATACTTGCTGATGATAAGCAGTGTTCTTATAACTGATAAATATGAGGAAGAATAAAATTGTTCTAAAATATACTGGAATGTTTTTCTCATTCTCTGGTCTTTGAGCATTTGCAGCAAGGAATGCCTGGCTTAATTAAAAAAAAAATTCCCCTTGTGTCTATCTCTGGATATTGAACCCGTTGTATATAAAATTATACCCTTTAGTTTACAGAAATGCAAATGCAGTTAAATTCTTTATTTAAAGTCATCAATGTGAAGTACACACACCTGGTGAAGTTTGTTGATTTTTACAGTAAGAAGTTTTTCAACCAGACATGTTCAGTATTCAAACCTTCAGCTGCCTGCCTCTGTCTGATGCCAATAACAGGCAGACAGAGATTTGAGGGGGGGATGCTTAGAGGTCTCATATGGAAAGCTGCTCAAAAATAAACCCCAAAAGGCTTTAAAAATAATCAGAGTAATGAAGCTTTTTAACACTATGAGTGGCAAGGTCTTACATGAATAAAAATATGTTTTCATCCACATCACTTCTCAGATTCTGCCTGCCCTAGAAGGCAAGCCTTTGCTTCTCAGTTTGGTTTCAAGCAACTGAATAGGGTCCCACATCACAATGAAATCTTTGCGGTCTTCTTCTCTTGTGGAGCCTCCTTATGAGATCATCTACATTAGTTTGCAGTTCAGATTAGCAGGGCATTTTGAAATAAATCTTCCTTTTGTCATTACATGACTACTGGATCTTACATGTTCTGAAAAGAGTTTAAAAAGTGCAATGAAAATTAATATAAACTTTTGGAAGTCTAAAGCTTATGCTGACCTTGACCATTTTTCACCAGTGTAAAAAAAATACAATTAATTTTCATGTCAATTTTTCAATTAATTTGTTTGAAACATGCTTGTTTTTCTATTCAACTCTTTTTAGAAGCATACATGTACCTGAGTTTACCAAGTACAAGTTCATGGAAGGTGAAATTGCAAGTTCACTCTCTCAAATTCAACATGAATGAAAGCATATTTTTAGAAGTACTTCTTGTAGCAATTGAAAATGCATCTATGTTAGAAAGAATTGTAGTCCTGTGATCATGCCAATGATACATTTTTTTTTCATATAACATTATTGTATATTTCAAATTTCTAAAGATAATTACCTATTTCAAAATTTCTAGAATTTATTTCTTCTATTTTCTCAAGAATCATAGTATTACTCTTCCTCACCAAATATTATTACGCTCACAGAATAAATCTAAAACAAAGTCACCCTTTGAATGTTACACATTTTCTCCTCTGGTATTAAAATTTAAAATTGCATTTTCTCTATTTATTTTCCATGAGATAATTTCCACCGGGGCAAGTTTACAGAAGTTTAATGCTAGCTCTCATTTCTAAGGATGATTCAAGATTGTAAAGAATATGAGATTTTATAAGATCATTAATTTCTATATTTTTAATAGGCTGGTGTCTGTGGGTTTTTTCCAAATAAAAAAAGCATTTATTTTCCAGGGTGTCAGGAATATTTCTACACTTGCAAATTATAAGTGTTTACATGGCTTGCTTTGAATTTAATGCAAAAATACCAAAAGCATATTAGGGTAGATAGGGCTTTTTCAAGCTTAGGAAATGCTTGATTTAAGATACTATGTTCAGTGTCAACTCATTTGTGTTTGCACATAATAATACATTTTTTTGAAGCAGAGCGAGTATTTGAATGATGAAGAAAAAAGAGCTATATCCACAGGTATAGTTTTTCTTCAAATACCTTCATAATTTCATCCCTTTTTGAAATAAAAATATTACTTACCTCATTTGATTTTCCCAAGTATCTGGATAGAAGAAGAACAAGTACATTCTCCATCTGTATTCAAGCACTGGTGAGGCTACACCTTGAATCCTGTGTTTAGTTTTAGGCCTTTCACTGGAAGAAAGACATTGGAGCATGTCCAGAGAAGGGCAACAAAGCTGGGGAGGGGTCTGGAGTACAGATCTGATTGGGAATCATTGAGGGAACTGGGATTGTTAAGCAGGAGACAAGAAGGCTCATGAGGAACTATATCACTGTCTAAAACTCCCTGAAAGGAAGTTGCAGCTAGGTGGGGGTCAATCCCTTCTCCCAGGTAACAAGAAATAGGATAAGAAATTACCTCAAGTTGCACCAAGGAAGGTTTAGATCAATTAGTAGGAAAAAATATCTTCACTGAAAATGTTATCAGGAATTGAAACAGGCTGCTGTCCTAATTCAGCAGCCAGGACCAGTTTATCACTGTGTGGGTGTGACCAAAGCCATGTATTCTAAACCCTGTGTCATTTCTGTCATGGGTTTGGCTGATGGGCCTAAGTTTGGGCCTGGGAGTTCAGATTTGGGCCTGAAATTGTCAGCTGCCTTCAGCTAGGCTGAGCTAGCGAGCAGCTGACCTCTTCTAGCCAATAGTATTTTTATTCCACCCCATCTTACATCATCTCAATAGGAGTAAAATCCAGTGTGTGGGTGTGGCTTGGGGCAGTTCCACCATGGCTGAGCTGCAGGGAAGACGTGCTACCGGTATGATGCCCTGTTAGGCCTCGCTCCTGCTATTGCCACTCCTTGCCTTTTGTTTAAGTTCAGGGAAGTAGAAATATTTTGTTGTTACTCTTTCTGTTTCTTGCTGGGTGTCTTTTGGTTTTGGAGTACTTATGAATCTAGAGTAATACACTTTGTATTAATTGGGGAGTGGGAAGTTATTTCTTGTTACATACAACTTGTGTGTGTGTTATATTGTAGTTTTCTCTTAATTTTCTCTTTTCTGTATAAATACATGTAGTTAGTTTCAGAAGAAACCTGGCTTTAGAGAGTTTTTTTTCCCTCTCCCTCTTCTTTCTCCTTTTGGCTGGTTGGGGGGAGGAGGACCCTTTTTTCTCTGTACTTGGGCAGTTGGCATTTTGCCAGCTCAACCCAAGACAATTTCTCATGAACTATTGACAATGGAACATTTGCAGCAGCTGCCCGGAGCACACCCGATCCCTCAGGTTGTGAGCTAGGTGTAAAAGACACCTGTGAGATAAGAGCTGTGATAACTCCCTTCCAGGATGTTGTTAGCATCCATATCTGAGGTGTCATGTCTGCTAATGGGCCATCAATGAGTCCCAATACTCTATGACTCACAGAGTGAGATTACTCATTCCCCGCCCTGGGGGACATACTGGGTGGTCCCACCTGGAACTGAGGGAATATAATCTTGGGGGTTTGGGGTCTTGGGGACCCACTTGTCGGATCCAGAGGAGGACCCGAACCTCGATGGGAGGAGACCACCACTGTCAACTAGACTGCGACCATCATCTGCACCAACAGGTTTCTCACTTCCTTTTACTTTGGACTTGAGGGAACCATATGAGGTTCAACACAGGGGCTACAAACCCCTTTGTGTTGGTGCCCCAGGGTGCTGGGATATACTTCTGGGTTTTGTGGGTTAAAACCAATTTCTCTTTGTGCCATTGCATTTATTGTAATATTGTTCTTATATTATAACTCTGAATTATAATCTCTTTTGTGTTGAGTTCATTTCTCCTGCTGGTTTACCTTTAAACCAGCATAGCTGCCCGGGGAAGTGGTAGAATCATCATCCCCGGAAATCTTCAAAACACGTGTGAATGTGGCAGTTTTAGACATGGTTTAGGGGTGAACCCAATGATGCTGGGTTAACAATTGGACTTGGTGAACTTAGGCATCTTTCCAAAGACTAATCATTGTATTATTCTGTGATTCTGTATGATGCATTTAATCACATGAAAGTATAAAAATGGCAATATCTGGATAACTGGAGTGCCAGAGTCTCTGAACAGACCCTTCACAGGGCAACAGTGACTGAAGCCTTGAAAGCTAGAGGACAGGTTGCAAGCAAGTGGGCAGTATGATGAGAGATGGCACTGACTGGTTTCAGGGAAGGAACAGGAAGAAATCCAAAATTAGTGGAGTTATGTCTTCAGAATGAAATGAGGGCATGAATTACCTCATAGTATCATATGGGAAAAGCATAAGTACTTCTGAGAAGGGAAGAAAAGTTTTCTGATCTAAGTGGAAAAGCATCTGCTTATAGTTGTCTGTACAGGGTCATTTTGGTTTTTGTTTAAATGTCACTCAGATGTTCACAGAAAGTGAGAGAAGAAGATTGAGTGGCAAAATGAAGACATTATTTGTCTGAGTCAATATTTTTCCTAGCAGGATTTCAATCAAGTGTGATTGTACAGGAAAAGGTAAATAGAAAAAAATGTGGTTGAAATTATCACTTGAATTATATAGAATGCAGTAGAGATTACAGCCCCATTATGCCAGATCTTGAATGTGAACAAACATGTTATCTGTCATGGAGAGAATATAACAAAAGTAGAAAAGATAGTCCTAATATGAAGGAAAAATAGAGAGACAGAGAGATAAGTGAGTGACAGAATGATCTGAATCAAGCTGTAGAAGTCCTGTGTAATTCAATGCTACATTTTGAATCCCAGACTAGCCTGTTACTCTAACATCTTAAGCACTTCTCTAAATGCCATCTAAGAACAGGAGTTGAAGGGAAATTGTATAGCATGTATGCATACTCTTACTTATTGTCTTATGTAATTATGATTATTATTTATTTTTTTCTTTGGAGTGGTGAGTATCGAATAAGCAATTTTTAGTCTGCTTTATATGTTGTATTTTTTGTGGCCTGACTGGATGTGATATTTTAATGCTCCTAGCATATTCAAAGGTGTTTCTGTAGCCTATATTTCTTCCTTCGGTAATGCAGAAGAACTGACATTGCTAAATATTTTCAGGTGAGATGGGGGAGTTATCTCTTTTGAATGAAAGTGTGGCTAATTTTTTTTAACCTCTGTTTTGTAGCTGCCTGTTAATAACAGCCACATTCCCATCTATTTGACAGGTACTTGCATTGAAGAGCTGAGGTTACAGACCATGCTAGTAATATCTTTCCTGACATACAACACATCAGATTCCTTCTTCCTGTTTTCAAATTCCTTTTCAAAAATGCTTTCCAGTCATTGCTCCTTTACTTTTTCCACTAGAGCTGCCTGTTTTCCTTCATTTCACCACTTTTTTCTCCAAACAGATGCCTTCCACTGCCCATTCACCCTGCCACTGTCATGAGTTATCCCTAAATATTACCATCAATGTTGAATAATGCTTAAGCATCTGTTTCCACAGTGCCATTTATTTGCCTGGATGCAGAACTGACCTGAGTAGTTTCCAGATCAGAAATAGCTTGCATTTGGCAAACTTTACTTATAGCTACAGGAAAAAAACCTGTCTACTCATGTTTGCCTATGAAGACAATTTCTTGTTTGATGTGCTTCAGGTGTAACTGAAGTTCTTCAGGGTAAAAGGAGAAATTATTACTTGATCAATTTTCTGTTCCAAACATGTTAATTGATTTTTTTTATTTATATTTGCCTTTTTAAGCATTAAATTTGGAAACAGATAATTGCCTTCAGTGCATCTGCATTAATAACTTGATCACATTCACCAAATCCTGATCATGCACATTTTTGGTAGAAACATCTTGAAGGCACTAAAGAGCTTGGACAGGCAGCAGGTTTTGAAAGCTTAGTATTAAGAAAAAATTGTGGTGTCTTGCAATTTGCCAGTTTCCAGAGGTGAGGTGCCATCGGTAAATTCACTTGTTCTTAAATGGCATTTGGAGATTGAAGGACCAACTCTGCATATTGAAGGCTCCTTTTTTACTATTTTCTGCTGTTCAAAACAAATGAATGCAGAAGAGATCAGTGTCTGAGGGAAAGATTCAGAAATCAGCAGAGTAATTGGAGAAGGTCTACCATTCCCAGTTATGAGAACAGTCTAGAGACAAACTTGAGGGTAGATCTAATACAATGACTATTGGGCAAGATATTAGGACTTTCCTCACATTTTTGCAGGAGGACATTGAAGCCATAAAATGAGATTTGAAACTTGCAGTATGGTGATCAGGAGTCAGGAACCTGTCCTTGAGCAGAGCACAGATAACTCAGTGCTCAGGGCTTGAGGTGGCCATGCTTCCTACCCAATTTACAAGGTGGAGATGGCAGGCATCTCTCCTAGTAATAAATGTCTACAGGTATGTTTCTGAGGAAAATGTGTGATCAATTTCATTGGAGAGGAGAGGAGAGGGAGGAATAATATCCCTAATATATGTCATGGATAAGGTGTAATTTTCTGGCTTTCTGTGCAATGCTTCACATTGAGGTATCCCAAAGCAATACTGAAGTAATAGACTGCAGACATTTTTCTGTACTCCCCTCTCAAATTGGTACGACTGAGACATGAAGGTAAAGCTTCTAATGATCCAGGAGGAGTCATCCAGATTCAGTATGATTTTTGAATCTGGATGGTTTCGTCACCTGGGATTTGGTTCACAGTCTTAATCTATCAGAAAAGGGCTTTGTATTTGGCAATGTTTCATTAAACCAGAGATGTAAAAATGAAACTTTTCGACCTTGATAATTAAGTCTTCACCTCAGTAGGAGCATTAGCCTTAAATTTGTTTCTGTGGGCAAGTCGTGGCATGGAATACCAACAAGACTAAGTCCTTTAGAGGCTTATCGTCTCGAGAGGAATCAGGGGTTCCAATAAGCATGTACTGAGATGCTTGAGATTTTTAAGCCCTCAGAACTGTGTGAGTTTAGAAGGATGCATCTTAAGAGTAATAGCACATTTTCCCAGTTTTGTGCAAGCGTTGCAGTCATTTGGGTCCTTCTGTAGGGTCTTCCCATAGAAGTTCAAGTGTAGGTACTGAATATGGTCTAAGCCACAGTAACTTTAAATGTTTAATAATTTTTAGTGCACAAAAATTAAAATACCAAATGGAAACTCATCTCTTTATTGAACATGTTGGACTAATTATTTTTAATTTTCATTAATTTTGTGAAATTTCCTTTCTTGTTCCTCTAAATCAAATGTTTTTTTCATTGAAAATAAATAAACAAATAAAATACTGATTAAGAACATAAACTCTGCATTTAAATTAATTCAAATTTTCACTGGCATGTTAGTAAAACTATATAATCTATGTAATAATAACTAAATGGAACAGCAATTTAGATATACAATTATATGTAACATGAGGAAATTAAAATACTCTAAATTATTTCCGTAGTAGGAAAAAAAAGTACATTCTAATACAAAAAAATGCTCCACATCACAGTCAGCAGGTAAGACTTTTTATCACTTCCCTGAAAACAAGGATGACATTGTGAAACAAACTGGCAGATCAGGCTGGATTTCACCCAGGACAGAGAACTTAATAAGTGCTGTCACCCATTCCATTGGTATTAGTCCATTCCATTTTGAAATACTTCAGCCCATGAAAATATGACCTTTTCAGAACTATTTAGTTGACTGATGTGGCTGAAGTGAGTTTTTTTCATGATTCTCTGGACAAATAGCAGATGAATTTTCTATTGAGGGAATAAAGAAAAAAAAGGTTTTCAAAAAATTAAAAAATAATTCATCAGATTCTGCATGTTAACATTTCAGTCACACAGGCAGACGTATCTACATTAAATTTGCACATCTTGACAAGATGCATCACATGAAATAAATATTGCAGAGTCTTTGAGATATGGACTGTCTAGTTTTACATATGTGTATAGTTAATAAGTAAAATACATCTACTAGGATGTTTGGAGGGCCTCTAAACATCAATGATAGTGTAAAAAAAATGTAGCATTTTTAGTATCTTCCAAAATACCTTAAGCATATTTATATATCTTTTTACATTTTATATTATTAATAACATACACTGGAAAAATAATTTATTAATATTCATATACTTTAGAAAATGTTTTTAGAAAGAACTCAGTCTCATTGTGTACATAAGATCCTGAAGTAATGACCTAGGAAGGCCTTTTTGATGGATGAATGAGACATTAATTTGTCCCTGAATAGAGAACATATGAGTTAAATGTTTTCATTCCATTTCTTAAAGACAGCTTCTGGTCGCATCTGCACTAGCTTGCATTCTTCCTCCCCATCTCAAAGGATTTTGGTGGATTGTTATGAATATTAAAGCTGGCTTCACAACTTTGGGTTTTGTCTCTGGCCAAAGTTGTGTCATATGTAGCCAGCACCCTTGTCACCGTCTCTCATTGCCCTGGATATTTTCTTACTTTTCCATAATTTGAACTCAATCTAGCATTTCATTTCAGGCAGATTCTCTTCTCCTTCAGGCTTCTCTCCAAACTAAGAAAGATAAGCGGTGTTAGATGAAAACTGGGTAAATACCTGAATCCATAATTTTTGCTTTCTGCTTTTAGACATCTGTTGGTCTATGTCCAAGCTATATACAAACAGGTTTAGAGCTAAAAAATAAATGCATGCTTTTGAGTATTGTTTTGTTTAATATTCAGGGTTTATTCTTTAGTTTTAGTTGAACTTTTCCTGCCTATACAAGGTTTGAAGTTTGTATTAAGAGAGTGAGTTTGTTCATAGAAATTGAATGTGGTGCTTACAGGGATTCTGGATTTGGGCTTTGAGATTTTCCCTCCTTAAATGTCTGTAAGAAATTCACCAATACGCTGTTCCTTTGAGATTTTTTTTTTTTAATAATTATACATCTGTTCTGACTACATTTTTATTGACAAATGTTTCCTGGAGTTTAAAGAAAAGTTGAAAATATAGTCAGTTCTGATTTTCCAGACTGTGTAAAGCTGAACAATAGTTTTGTTTCTTAGTCTGCAAATAAATATGAATATATTCTGCATACCATTATCTGCTATGTGTAATTTTTTCCTCCATTACTAATGCTACAGATCCATATCAGCACATCACTGAAGCCCTGATACTCATGGTTTTACACTCAGAATGTCATTGTTTTCCCTGGTCAGTCACTGAGAGAGACAATCTTTATTTGAGGGTTGCACTGAAAATAATTTTTGAATTTGTACTGAAAAGTGGAAGAAAAAAGTCTTCGTAAAATTTTATCTTCTCTTCTTTGTGGTTTGTTTTATATTTTTTTCTTGCAATATGTATTCTCTGACTGGGAAATTTTAATTAGTCTCTCTGCCTTTTCCATAGACATCTGTTTCCAAATGTTGCATTCAACAACACTATAAAAACACTGATAAAGAAGGGAAAAAATCATCAAATGTAGCCGAATAATGGAAGGGCGAAAAGCTGTTTACATTTGGCATCTGATACAACATACATGCAGTAACCATAAATGAGGAGACTTCATCTTGTGGCAGGCAAGGGGCAGAGAACCACTGCTGCTACAAAAACCTATGAAGCACCACAGGTGTGAGAGCAACATCCATGGGATACAGGAGTGGCAACTGGTGGGTACAGGGACAGAAAGAACTGTCATGACTAGTTGGTAATTTTCTTCCATTGCAATTTGTTTTCTTCCCTTGGTCAGGATAAATGGCAATAGTGTTATAGATCATTTTTGGTAGAAAATATCTACAGGACTGAATGACGGAAGATATACGAATCCTATTCTTTCCAGTAGGAGAGAGAGGATAGTGATGGAGTGGGAAAGAAGAAACTTGCTTATCTGGATTACTTGGCACAGACTTCTTAAAGAATCTTTTAATCAGCCTTTCTTATTTCCTAACTACTCTAAGTTATACAGATTACAGTGAAAATTTCCTAAAAAGCAAGTAGCAGAAAGGTGAATAACACATATTGGAAAGAAAATAATAAGGTATGGTCCTATCTAACCTTTGTTCTTTTAAAACTGTTTGACTCCTCACTGCTTTCCTATTTTTAAGGTCTACTTGTGAGTTACTTTGCAACAACTGCCATTTCTTTGTGGCAAATGCTTTGCTGACTTGAACTTCTTGTTGGAATATCCTCTGTAATAATCCTTTTCACTGATTATCCTGCTGCCAGTAGCAAATCTCCAAGAAGAGTGTACAGGATCTTTCCCAATCCCAGAATGAGGAGCTGAGTTTCTCAGAACAGTGAATCTTCAGTGATATCTGGCAGGGAGATGCTACAATTTGGTCCCTCTGACCTGAGGCAGATGAAAGGCTGGAGTCTTGCCTGTGTTATTTGTTTGTCTTGGGCAGGTCCATTAGTTTCTGAAAACTTCTGTCAAGTTAAGAAACTGAAAGAAAAATTTGATAATCACCAGGCAAAGCAATTTATAGCATACCAGTTTCACAAGGAACAAAAAAGCAGGCTCTTTCTCAAGCAATCCATATTCTGTCACAACTCCTTTGTCAAATTAGCTGTAACCAAAGTTCTCTTAGGTCCTGTAGCTGTACTTGTGTAACATTTTTCTTAACTTCTGAATTACTGCTGAGCACAGATGTTTATTGAAATCCTGTTTTTGTCAGAGATCAGTACAAAATTGCTGTTAATCCACACAAATTTTGCTTGGTGTCTTTAATGAGTGTGGATCAGATGTTTTCCAGTGCCTAACATTTGCTAAATTCAGAAGAGAGGCAACATAATCAAGTGATGGTGGGTCCTGAAGGGCTGTTGGCATGGCTACCATATACCGGCTATGTCTCACAAAAATCTTGGTCCCTGAAGTTGCACAGGGCTGTTTTCTGCCTCCTTGCACTTTCTTAGTGCTTCAGTAAGGAAAAGGATGGGAAGGATTTGCTCTTAGATGTTCTGCATTTTTTTTCTGTTGGTTTATGCAGTACCATTGGAAGAAGCAGTAAATAGTTTAATTGCAGTCATACCTGTCTGCTTGAGAGCAGAAGTGCAGGACCTGAGAAGGGCATGCATTATTCATAAAGAAAGAGGAGGAGGTATAAGCAGACAGATGAAACATGGAACCTGGGCAGAGTTTTGTCCTGTTGCATGCCCAGATGGGAAACCTGAAGCTTGTACATGGGTTGCTCAAGAGAAACCAAGACCTGGGAGCCTGACTACATTGTCTTCTGTACAGGGGACAAGAGCAACGAGTGCAGACCAGGGCTGAGGCACAGGAGGAATGAAGATCTTGAAGCTCTTCATCACCACTGACCACTAAGAAACCTCTCAAAGCTCTGCACTCACACCAGCACAGCAGGAACTGAAATCCTGCCCTGGTGAGGCCCAATCTCACCATTGGGATACATTGTCACTGGTCCAGCAATGTCAAGAAGGAAAATCTTTATTAAAAAAAAAAAAGAAACAAAACACCAACACTCACTGCCTAATCCACTCTGTCCTTGCCTATTTATTTGATTTATGTTTTATTTGTCTTTTTTAGGCAATAAAACTCATGGAGTATATATATTATTCTTATATTTGTTTTCTCCCTACATCATAAACATGGTCAGAATTTAAGATGAAAATTTTCTTATACTTTCAATATAATTCTCTCTACAAACAGGGTTTGTATCAAAACTAAGAGAAATAGTTTGTTGACTATTATAAACACACAACAGTGCCTCAGTGTTCATACTGCAGTTATCTGTGAATATTCCAGTTAACAGAATGACAATAATATTTTAAGTTTTATTGAGTTACTACCAAAATTGAGATGTTTTAAACTTCACAAACTTGATTCCATTTCACGTATATGTTCTGCTTTATTTTCCTAAACCCTTTAAGACAATGGAGCATAATTTGAACTAGTGTGTTGATAATATTTCCACTGCTGGTTGAACAGATAAACGGAATGATTGCTATTTAACTGTAATAGCAGTGAAATAATATTTTTTTTTTTATAATGAAGCTTTGCAGGGTATGTCAAATGAAACTCTACACAATTCAGCCTCCAAAGTGTAAAATAATCCTACTTAGTCTTTGGAATGGTTGAACAGAATAATTATTTTGGCATACAGAAATAACACAATACTTAAGTATTGCTTGACAAATATTAATTAATCCCATTGACATGCAATTATTACCCTAATTTTTTTCCTGAATAAATTGCTGAGCAGTATTTCAGAAATGTTTTTGCTTTGGTCCTGTTCTTAAACTAATGTCGTTGCCATAGCAAATAGCTGACATCTTTAGAAGCTTGTGGTGCTAATAATAGGGGTAGTGCTGTTGGTTGCTACAGATTCAAACTGTAATTTTTGAGGTAATAATAAAGTGTGTGAACATCTTGTTACTTTAAATGCTTCAGAATCTGACTGTTAGTGTTCTACATATATAGGAGTTTGCCTCATAGAGAAAACAGTAATGTTGAAGGTTCCACAATTCATGTACAAAGGAAATACATGTGAAGTCAGTGATAGAATTATGACTTAATTTAAGGTGAGGGGCTACTGAAGAAGAAATTTTTGTTGGCTGTTTTTATGAGATTGGCTTGGCCTCTTTTCTGGACTTCTGTTGAGATCCAGAACTGAGAGAGCAGCAAGAAAAGATTCCTTAGCTTCTAAATTATGTGGAGAAATGTCACTGATGTAGGAAAGGATGATAAGGAAAAGGACGTTCATGAGTAAAAAGAAGTGAAGGAGTCAAGTGTGATAAAGTTAGCAAGTTTGTCCAACAGTGTGTATTTTAACACAACTAAACCACTGCCAGTTATCTCTACAAGTTATTCAATTTGTAAGAGAAGATGACTTGCCATATATTTCTTGTGTTTTGGGAAGGTCTTAACTGTACTTGTGCAGTTACACTACTTGCCATACAAACTATAACAGGTGTTTGGGTTTATATGTATTGACTTTTTATTTATTTTAATAACAGATATTTGTTTGTCCAAAGCAGAGTTAAAACCAGACTTCTGTATGCTGTTGTTATAGCCTCCTCAAACCCCCAGGCAAACTGGCAAATATACTTCTGATCTGAAGTAGCAAAACATAAAATCAAAATTATTTTGGTTGATTGCTTCTACTCTGGAAATCATGTGTTTCTGTGTTTATCTATGTAAGTGTGTACATGAGATTCATCTATATAAGTTCCAATATATTAATTTCTATCCTGATAGTTTAAGGTGAAGAGCTAGATAATTTTAGGTTTAGAAAACTCAGTGTTTAAAGCAGATTGAGGAGTTTCCCAAATGCTTCCCCCTTGGGACAATTTTTATCTACCTCTCCACAGATAAAAAATGAGAAATTTTGGCGACAATTTAGCACAAAATTCTCTTGATATATCACAATTATAGAAGCATCTGTGCTAAATAACATAGTGGAAATTCACTGGGAATATTCATAATATTAAGTAGGTCTACAATTTACCATTTCTTTCTTCATCACTTTAAAATATATGAAAAGTCATACATGAAAAAATAAAGTTCCCAAACTCATAAAAACTTGCATCAAGACATTTCAATTTTCTAAGCAAATACTATATATTTAAATTTAAAAAAATATTCTTACAATTTTTAAGGAATGTATTACAACAGCTGTAGTACAGAGGTTTGTTTCATATATTGTCTTTCTACAATTATATCTTTTTTAAAGTCAAGTTTCAAGCAAAGACAAAATAACAGTCATATGTGACAAAATAAGAAATTTAAAACCATCACTCACTGAAAAGATATGAATTCCTAAAGATCATTAAGTTTGCTGAACATTTTTCTTCAGAATTGTGCATTCTTTCAGAATAATTTATGAAGAAACAATTTTATTAATATCTCAGTTTTACCATTTCTCACTGAAATGGCTTTCCTAAGGAGCACTACCAAGGCCACTACCCAGGATTAGGAGGTCCACGCAGTTCACATGATTTCACCCCTCGGATCTCACCTGTCTTCTTTATAGGCAGTGGGATGGAGATTTGTCTCTCCAGCATTTCTCACTGGCATACAGGTCTTGTGCTGCGTGAAGCAATACCCAATATCCAGGATGCAGTGGGTTCCTGCAGCCTGAGGTGGCCTCTCACATGCCAGGTGAAGTTTTCTGCTCCAGAAAATACCTACTCAGCTGTCCTTGAAGTTTCTGGAAAACAAGTGATAGAGATAACTTTGATCTTAAACTCTGCCTCCAGGACATTCCTGAATTTCCCAGTAGATGTAGACAATGGGAACAAGTGTTTTCAATAAGGAAAAAGAAAGGAATTAACAGATCTCTGGGCTGGATTAGCAATTGGAAAGTGGGATAGACTCAGATTCCAGCAATTTATTTCAGAACTTTTCTATTTGGAAAGGTTGTGTAAAAACGGAAACTTGACAACAACATTACTGGGAGTTCTGTATGGAAATGCAATGACAAGATTGCCAGCATCATCTAGAAGTGAGAAAATGTTTTCAGGAATACTGTTTGCTGTCTTGCTGATGCCCAAGTGGAAACTTATTTGTGAGTAAAATAAAACTATCTGTTTATGAATCTGATGACCATAAACTTGACCTGTGCTGTCACAGGTAGTGTCTACAAAATCATGAGAAATTTTTCAACGCTATAAATATCTTTTAAGTGTTCTAAAAGACAACATAATAACTTGTTATATATATGACAGTTACACCAGAAGAAAAGGTATAAAGTAGAAGTAAAGATATTAAGTCTTGGTACCTGACATAAACCTATTTGCAGTGTGTATGGCCTTAAACATCCAAAACAATGGATTATTTGTTCTAGTTTTTTATTTTCTAGGTAAGCAAACAGCCAATATCTGAGACCCCTGACAGTAATTTGAAATATATAATTTTTTTTCCAGAGAGAATTTTGCACAATATAAATATTGTCTAGATTTTTTCTTCGATGAGAGATTTTTCAAAATTCCATAATTTTCTAATCTAAGGATAGAAAGTCTCATTTTCATTATTTCTGATGTCAGTGAAGTGTTAAGTGAGAGAAACAGTAGGATTTTTATTGTTGTTTTTATGATAATTGAAAAGATTATTTGCTTTAGGGCTCTTTCAAAGAGGAACTTGCTTAGAGGGCAGTTATTTAGATTATTTTATGTCATATTATCAAAACCAATCTTTATGAAGAACCTTGAAATTTCTGATATAAATGTTTTTTTTTTTCAATGTACAGAGAATGGATCTTTAGAAGGCAAAGGGATCCCACATCCCTGTCACCAAATCTGTCTTTCAGAAAGTCAAGGACTGAATGTGATAAAAAAAAGTAAGATACATTAAGTATAAAGATGGGTGATAAAATGCCAATGCTACCAAAAATATCAATAAGTGTGTAAACAGCATTCTGTTTCTTAAGTGTATATGTTTCTGTGGATAAGCAGGATGGGTGCAGTTTTACACAATACAGGTCATGGTTAATTTTTTTGACAGAAGCAACATTAGCAAAATCTGGTGTTGGGGATCTGGTTTATTCTTGAATCTGCCCTGCTGTGAGAATTTGCTCACTTTTTCCCCATTATTGTCTCTTTCCACTTTTCTCTCTCTCCTTTAACGACTGTAAATCCCTTGGTGCAGAAACTCGGTATTTCTTTGTGTGCTTTCAGTACCTATACTCAGATCTTTGTCTGGATCCTTAAATGCACTTGTAACATGAAATGGAAGTATAATTGCCTGATAACCTCAGTGAACCATAGTGAATTCTGTGTAATATCTGAAAGTAAAAGGTATCATGCAAATTACAAATTACTGCAGTTAATTGATGAGATGTTCTCTTCACACCAGCACATTTTGGTTTCACTGAAATAATTTCAATGCTAATACTGCTGCACACAATTTAGGAAAAGTACTTCTGAATTGTCTTTGGGTAGTACCAGAACTCCCTAGTGATGGTGTCAGTGTCAGTATGGATTGTAGTTTAAACATCTGCAAACAAGAAGCTACTGCTAAATAGCTTTTTATAGGCAATCACACTAAAATAAGTTACATATTTGAAATTCTATGCTTTTCTTTTTTAGTCAGTGTAATGTTATGAGTGTATTTAATGAAGAAGTTGTATGAGGCAAAAACCCCACAAACATAAGTGCCTGAAGCAACTCAGTTGGGCCATTACAATTCTCTCAATTCAGATTGTCTTTATGGCTTTGAATACTATAGCTGTAATTCATCTTTCCACCATGCTATTTTAGTTTTTCCTTTTTCAATGAAGCAAGAGTTGAGTTCTTTAACTGGAATCAGATTTTTTCTTCCTGAAAAATAAGCGAGAAATAAGGGCAAAACCCCATGCCTGATATTGTAGAAAAAACCCAACCCAAACCAACAAAAAAAAAAAGCCAAAAAAAAAAAAAAACCAACAAACCCCCCCACCCCCCAACAAAACTCTTTGTGAGCCTAATGTGTTGTCAAAATTGGTTAAGAATACTTCATTGCTGTTAAAATAATTTCTGTTTATTACTCCTAGTGCTGGCAAGGTAAGTGCTGTCTTGGGTCACTGCCATCTAATCTTCAGTCATTCCAGTCTGAGTTAAAACTGGACAGATGCATCAAGGAAGAAAAAAAATAAGAGGAAGTATAACAATTTTGGAATTGCTTTTTTTTTTTTTTAGCTGATAGGACCATTAAATGCTTTTTATTGAAATCAAACTATGTAAATGGAGATTCTGGAATACATCAAGCTTAGTCAAGTGTTGAGAAATTCTACTTATGCATGATACGGCTGGAGGGTATTTTGTGATGATTTCTGATAGCAATTTTTATTGTACATTTTTGGGACACATGCTGTAAATAGGGCAGGAAGCAAAGTACTCATTTGAGAGGTAAAGTTTACAGCTCTTTATTGACTAATTTTTTTTTTTCTAAGTTCTATGTGGAAACAAATATAGAAGTATTTCAGAGGTAGAGTCAGAATAACATTCAGCTGAATAGAAATATTTTTCATTATGACTGATGTTTATAAAGCAGATAGAATAGACAACCAATGAGCCTCTGATGGAATTCAGGCACCTATGGAATTATTTTCCTATTAGCTTTGAAAATACCAAGATACAGTTTTTACTGTTTCTCACACTGACAACACAGATGTTCAGTTCCTGACTAAGATTACATAATAGAGTAATTTTATAAGTATTCTTCTGGTAAGAATTCAGAAAATGTCAATATATGTACAGATAATTTGGAAAATTAACACAGAGCTTTGAATGACTGTTCTAAATTAATAAAATACCTTCCATCATGTGTTAATTTAGGAAAACGAAAATCTTACTTAAAATGTGGAAAAACTGTCAGCATTCCTTAATCTGCAATTAAAATTCAAATGGTAAGTTTTAATTAAAATTTTATACAACATAGGAACACCAGTGGATTAACTTTTCTTTGGACCATAACAGATAGTTTAAGAAGGAGTTTCTTCACAGATTATGTGTTAAAATGACTAAATTTGAACTAACTTGATTTTATCTTTTTGAAGTACCGCAGCAGGATTTTTTAACCTGGTATCGTATGATCTTGTTGAAAGAGGCCTGGGCTTTCTGGTGGATTGAATTTGAATGTGAGTCAGCCAAATGCGACACAGAGCCATTGTTAGCAGAGATAGAGATGTAATTATCCCACTCAATTCAGCCCTGGTCAGGACACACCAGGAGCAGTGTGTCAAGTTCTGGTTCCTACCGTACAGAAAAGACTTGGACAGGTGCGAGAGAGTCCAACAGAGGGACATGAAGAGCTGAAGAACCTGCCCCATGAGGAAAGACTGAAGACATTAGGTCTTTTCAAACTGAAGAGGAGAAGTCTTGGAGGAAGTTTACCTCAATTTTCCTGTAGTTAAAGAGAGGCTGTGACGACACGCTTGGTAAGGGCATGATGGTCATCGTAAATTCGCATCAGGCTGAACAAAGACACATGACATGTATTAACAAACTCTTGTACTTTCATTGTACAATTGCCTTAACTCAGGCAGCCAATCTGCTTCTTAGTACCAAGAATGTTGACTAACAAGCTCTTAATTTTACAACACATTAACAAACTCCCAATTCTCATAACAAAGTTCTGTATGGAGTATAGGGTATAATATGATATCCTCACTTTGCCCAGCAAGAACAATCATTCACTGGAAAAACATCCCCAGGGATGTGGTGGACTCCTCATTACTGGAAGTTTCCAAAATGCAATGGGACATGGTGCTAGATAATCTCATCTAGGCTCTCTTTCCCACAACAGGTTGAACCATATCATCTTATGAGATCTATTCCAACCTAGGTTATTCCATGATTTTATGGCTTGGGAAAGTAATTGGAAACAATACCTTCATCTATAATTGTTTTTATTTCTATGGGCTCATTCTGAAAGAATAAGGGAATACAGGACAGTGAAGAACTGCTGAAGGGGAGACAAGTCTATTGACTGGAGTACAGTTCAAAAGAAAAAAGGTTTAGAAATAGCCTGAATGTAATATTCTTCCTGACTCCCTATTTTCTTCCCAAATAGTCTTTTCAGTCTCTGTCAGCTTCCTCAGGCATTAGGAACAAAGCAGATAAACTTACCTAAATTATGCAATGGCAGATCATAACAGATGCAATTTTTCCCAGGGTTAAGGAATAAATACTGGGTTACTGAGTGGTTATTCCTGACCATAGAGCAGTGGGATAAGCTGTGGGCATCCAGAACAGAGATGGAGGACCACAGACAAGGAGTAGATGTTCTGGAACAATGGTCAAAGACTTTTGTGAGTATTGCAGAGGAATGTAAATTCAAACAGAAGCCTGGAGTTGCTCTCCCTTTCTCTCAGCCTTTTGGCATGGGACAGGGCTATGAAGCTGCTGGACTAAACACAGGATCTGTGTAAGGGTCTGGCCCTACAGGGACAACATGTGATGCCTTACATCCTGCAGTTACGTCTGCAGAGCAGAAGACCTGGCTTACAAAGGTAAACAATATTGTCCATGAATTCTGCTGCACATCCTCCACCTTTGGGTAATCCTACCCAGGTTATTATGTGGATTTTATACTAAAACCTCTTTAGAAACAAAAGGTCTGGCTTCTATCTGCCTTACCTTACTGCAACAAGAGAAATAGCATCCTTTATCCACGTTCACTGCATTTTGAGCAAGACAAAGAAGGGTTGGCTTCACTACTCCTCAAGCCTCCCCACTGATTTTAACCTTTGCCATGTTGTCTCTTCTTCAGCCAGAAAAAACCAGATGTTTAGATTTAATGAGATATGTCTCATCTATACACAAATGACAAAATTCCTAGCTGCCCCCCTTGCTCTTTTTTTTTTTTAACAAAAAGTGTTATAGTGCTTGTGGATAACTTGAAGCCAGAGACATAGGTCTAGGTTTGCTAACTTTTGTCAGTAGTTTTTTTTTTCCTTCATATCCTTCCCCAATTCATGTATATCACTTATTTTCAGAGTACAATTGGTATGAATTGAATGTATTTAAAGTCAGGTTAAACCACAAGAGTGATATTTATTGGAGACTTAATTTTACCAAACCAAAAGCTTGGCTCAGTGATTTAACCTTCGGGTAATCTCTTCTTTCAAGGGGGAATTAAAATTAATGACTTCATAATAGCTGGATCTTACAATTCACAGATGTAACTCCCATGCTATTTGGGAAACTTACAATAAAAAGTCATGATTATATTAATGATAAAGTAGAATGAACTTTAGGCTAATCTTTCAAGTCTTTCATGAAAACAGTTTTTGCTGTCAAATCCTTCCAAATGTAGATGCAATAGCAAAACACTCACAACATCATTACTCTTAAGCAAATCACCAAAAAAAAGACAAGTTTTACCTTGAATTCACAAAGTCAAATTGCTAAGATAGACTTACATGTGTGTAAAGATAAGTTGTATTTAAGGCTTCCACATAACCTGTAATATACACTCCATTTCATCAGTGAAGTTCCTATATGTATTTAATGATGCATATTAAATAAGACATAACATCTGAACACACATTTGGGGAAAATTGATGCTCTAAAAAAATAGGGATGAGGTTTTTCAGAAATAGAGCTTCATAATGAGATGCAAGGACATGCAAAGATATCCCTTTCTAGATGTGAGGGATTCCTAACAATCAAATGCACATGATATAGTTTTACCTATAGTAAAACCTCCTATATATATATCTATCCATGCATATTGCTACACTGTATTAGTTGAAGTGCTCAGAATTAAATTTCTCGTTCTTTATTATAGCTTTAATGTTAAGGGCTGCCAGGAATATCTTGGCATAAGCTCCATTGGTGGTCATTCCATCATCATCAAACAGCGATTGCCCACTCATAATTCACTGCAAAATAGCTCATTATGTTAATGCAAATCCATTATATAAACAAACAAATTGCTCTAGCCCTTATCAATATTTTTTCTTATGAATACTGTAGGAATTATTTACAACTAAGAACTTATTCATCAAATTTAATGTTTGAGTTCCAGATAACATGTTCTGTTAAAGCCATTTTGCATTATAAATACTAATAAAGGGCATGTGTAAATATGAGTCAGAGGTGAGAGTTGTTTGCATTATTTCTTTTACATATGCAGCATATTAAGTTAGGAAAACTGGTTAATGTTCACAGTGAAAGAATTCCAAATTATTCTGAGTGCAGTTGTTCTAAATTAGTTCTATTTGGAATCTACTTAAGGCAAGTACAGAGTAATAAAAGAGGTAGCACTGGGGGGAAAAAAGGCCAAACTTTGTGTTCTTTGAAGAAAATTCTATTAAAAAAATTAAAAGGAAAGGGAAATAAAGTTATATATAACAGTGCACAAATGGTAAAGCTGAGATAAATAAACCACTTCAATAGTGTTTTGTCCTTTAATCTCTTTACCACTACAGGGAAATCAATCCAAGACAAACTAGCACTGTGAAAGAAATGTGTACTTTGTAAAGTGTAATCCAGCTTGTAAGGAATTAATGTAAAATTTGGGGCCAGCTACTTCAGTAAAAAAGAAAAATGAAAACATTCACCAAAATCAAGAGCTAATATTTTCTCTAAAATTAATGCTACCAACTATGAAATTAGAATGTATTCCCAAATTAGAAAGAAGCATGAAGACAAGACAGTTTGGGTGGACCTAGATGGGCTTACTTATCCCAGAAAATATGATGGCATGAAAAAAAAAAGAATATTAGTGATCTGAGTTAAAGAATTGCAGGACAAAATTGAAAAGTGAAAAATGAAAAGAAA
>VWZD01013283.1:52233-72083 GCA_013396695.1 Sakesphorus luctuosus | reverse complement strand
TAGAAAGAAGCATGAAGACAAGACAGTTTGGGTGGACCTAGATGGGCTTACTTATCCCAGAAAATATGATGGCATGAAAAAAAAAGAATATTAGTGATCTGAGTTAAAGAATTGCAGGACAAAATCATGAAGTGTCAAATGGAAAGAAAATGTAACAACATTTCACTAATTTTCCTTGACAATTTCTCCATATATAATTTTTGAAAAGTAATTTAGGAAGATCTGTGTGCATCTTCTTAAAACAAAAATATTATTCCTTCAGTAGACATGCCCACAAATTCATCTTTTGCTGTAGTAGTATTCTTTTGCTACAATGATAATCAATTAAAATTTACCACAGTGAAGTTAGCCATGGGGAAAAAAAAGTTAATTATTTAGATTCTTGTTCATATTTAGAATCTTGGTAGCACTCAAAGGAGGTAACTGGTTATGAGGATAGTAATATCTCCAACTAGGTATGTCGCCATACTTAAATGAACACTCAGACTTTTCAAAATGATCACAGACTTTGCCTTCATACAAATTTATTTATTTTTCTTGTGATCTCTTTTTTTCTAGCTTTTCTGTGACATTCCATTGGCTTTGGCATTTCCTAGAACATGCTTGTGAAAGGTTAATTTTCAGAGAAAAAAATGTGAGTCTTTAGAGTACCCTTGTAAGACTGTGGAGATCAGTCCCTACCTCCACAGCACATTTTCCACAAGACTTAACTACTTAAGTGTATCTGCAACACAATTCCCCTCAGGATTCTGAGGCTGGAATTGTGGCTTCTCTGGACCATCACGTTTTGCAGTTGTTTTTAGTAGCATTCTGAACACTGCAGTATATTCACATTCTATGTGTTCATCTGGCAATGACTCAAAGCCTTCTCTGTAAAAAGGAAAGTAAACTTATCATAGAATCTTACAATGGCTTCGATTGGAAGGGACCTTAAAGATCATCTAGTTCCAACCTCCCTGCCATGGACAGGGACACCTTCTCTCAGTGGATTTCAGTCCCACTAATATAGTGGAGGGGTTTTTCACGCTCCCAGGAGCAAGGCTAGGAAAGCGGCGGGCCGCCACCAGCAGCGCTTCCTAGAATCGTGCCCCGGGACAGACGCAGACCAGGCGGGAGTCCACGAGGAAAAAGCCAAGTTTAATGTCGCGCGCTCGCTTACAAGGGGGCGCGCACAAAGTTCCCGGATGAGGGCGGGGAAGAGGGGCGGAGATGGGGAGGAGACGGGGAGGAGTCACGCACTCCATTGGGTACATGCAAACGAGTGGGAGGAGGGAAGGGAGGAGCGGCAAGGGAACCAATAGGGAGAATGAGGTGTGTGGGGGAATTCCAGGGGTATTGTGGGAAGAAGAAACTTGGATCGTAGCCATCTTTTAAGGGAACAGCGTCCACGTGGGAGGTCTCATGGTCCCGATCCTGTCGGTGCACGCGCTGCCCGGGATCTCGGGCCTCAGTGTCCTCATCTGCCCGGCGCCTGTAATCCTTTCTCGTTCTGGTCTCCTCCGACACCTCCCACTATACCAGGTTGCTCAGAGCTCCATCCAACCTGCCCTTGAACTTCCAGGGACTAGATATCCACAGCTTCTCTGGTCAGCCTGTGCCAGGGCCTCAACACCCTCACAGGGAAGAGTTTTCTCGTAATATCCAATCTAAACATACTCTCTTTCATTTTAAAGCCATTCCCCCTTGTTCTGTCTCTCTGGGCCCTTGTAAATGCTCTCTCCATCTTTCCTGCAGGCTCCCTTCAGGTCCTGTAAGGCCACAATTAGGTCACCTCAAAGCCTTCTCTTCTCCAGTCTGAACAATCCCAGTTCTCTGAGCCTTTTCTCACAGGAGATGTGCCCCATTCTTCTGATCAACTCAGTGGGGTCCTCTGGACATGCTGCAACAGGTCCATGTCCTTCCTGTTCTGCGACCCCAGAGCTGGAGGTAGTATTACCTCATAATCTTTACCTCACCCACTGTATCATGTTTCTTTAGGGTTTTTTCTTATTTTTTCTTCAATTGTGACAACATAGCAAGAATACTTGCCTTCCACCAGAGAAAAATCAACACAGCATTAATATTCCAGAACACGAGAAAGTTGCTTTGATATGAATTTAAAGGAGCTTGGAATTACCTTGATTGGAGAGTCAAGCTGTTGTCCACAAATGAGAATACCCCCTTACTTACCAATCACTTTACAGGCAGTGACAAATTTAAACTTTCTTTTAAGAATGACGTGTTCTCTGGTGAAAAGAGAATTCTATATCAGCTGTACTCACTGGGAAGGTGCCAGCTTTGCTCTCTAGCCTAGAGATTTGAAAGAACAAGGAAATGAAGTTGTTCCAGGCTTGAAGATGAACTATATATTTCACAGAAAAAAAAAAAGTATTGAAACCTAATTTACAAAAGATTATCAGTCTATGAATGAAACAAACTGTCAGTGGTAGCACTGCTTGAAAAATCCTAAAATTGATTTTTTTTTATTTAGTTACAATAAAATACACAGTGAAAACTCCTAACCTCTTATTCCATGATCGATAAAGGTCAAAGATGAAAATAGAGAGGTAAAGGAGAAAGTGAAAATCTACCACATGAAAAAATCAGAGAAGCAATTAAATACTAGTCTTAATAATTTTCGTGACTGGGAATACTGCTCTCAGTGGAAATACAGCCTTGTGCTCCTCCTTCTGCTTTACCACCCTATGCAGGAGAATGTATTTTAATTTCTCTGTCCTGACAGCCAAAGATTTCAGATTAAAGCTGACAGTCAAAGAATGATGGTAACGAAGGGCAGTGGAAACGGGAGGGAAAATAAAGAAGCAAGTAAGTGCTGTGAAAGGGAAAGCAAGAAGGTTGAAAATTCTTTGTTTGTAAGGCAGCAGTTTGTAGCCGTGAGTTATTTAGCCTAAAGACATGTTCATTAGAATTACAGCAGTGAGTGAGATAAAAAGAATAACTTGAAGAAGCTGAAGTTTATGACAGTGTCCAGATCTCCAATGACAAACTAAACAAGACATATTAAAGTAGTTACAAAATGTTAAATGGAAAATGTGGAACACAACAGTAGCTCTCTTTTGAGTCTTTCTGAAGAAGTCAGATTGGATTGACTGGAGAAGGTGGAAACCACCCTGAAAAGAATCAAGCCAATAAAGTTACTCAATTTTAGAGATTAAGATACTGAATCAGGTACTTTGAAAGGCACCTACAGATTTGGGCAAAGGATTTTCTAAAAGAGATTGAGTGCAAGAATTATTTTGAGGCCAAAAGAGGTAGTATAAGATCCTGTGGATGTCAGAGGGTTAAGAAAGGGAGTATGTAAAGCAAGAGTAGAAACACTTGGGCTCCTTTCATCTTTGCCATTTTTGTTACCTATGCAATGACTCCTGTTTTTTTATATCATCCCAGAACTTAATGAAAGAAAAACCGTATGAACGAAAGACTAATTTATTATGAATAGTAGCAAAAGGAAAAAAAAAGAAAAATAAAACAACTGAATATGACTTCCTTTACCCTTTCTTGAATATCATGTACAAATGAGTCACTGAGACAAGGGAAAATTATTTAAGAAAAATGTCCTTTTGTTTTGTTCACTTACATGCACCAACAGACAGTAAGACAGATGGAAAGAGATGGAAGAACATTTAGAGCAAAACTCATGTGATATGATGTACCTGACAAGTACATGTAAAGCAAATGTTTCCTGATACTCCCCAGGGAGTCACAAAAAGCAATGATCAGAGTTATTTGATGTTTGAGAGTCCTGGTGTGATCAACCTGCCAGCAACCTCTGGTAGGTATACAGGCACTGAACATCTGTGCATGCTGATTGAGCTGGAGGGGATCATGGCGGCCGAGCAGTGGGATGCCTGTATGGATTCCAATCCCAGGCAGACCCAGTGCCAAGATGTGGTCTACAGTGCCATTGCTCCTACTGCCATCACTGGGAGTGAAAGAATCAAAACAATAAAGTGTCAAGACAATCTGCATAGCTACTGATGGGAGGATCTCAGGATCATATGCTCTCTGCTACTGTCTTAGGAAGAAGCAAATAACAAGAGGGTGGCCTGACACAGGTAGGGACTGATTGGACAGCCAGAATTTGAGCTTGAGAACGTACACAAATGGATGCTTTTCACACACCTTTTTTCCAGATTTTTCATGGGTTTATGAGAGAGAGTACAAAATCTTAATGAAACCTGCTTTATACCAAATTATAATTCCCTAATCCATTATAACAATCCGTTATGTATTATAAATGCTTTGTTTATTACAGCTAAAGAGAGGAACTAATATGGGCACAGTCAATTAGAACATCTGCTGCAGAAATCTGAGCAACACAATGTTTGAGATATGAAATGACAGAGGAGGAGCTCCACAGGGGAGGGTTGGGAGGGTTGTCAAAGTGGTGTCACTCTGTTTCTCTAAACCTATGTTTTTAGAAAGCAGTGGGATTGTTGGAATGGGGCTTTCTCCAGGCAGAGTCCAATCTAATATGAGACTTCTTTTTATTAACTTTATAGCTGAAGGTCAATCCATAGAGTCTGGACTCCTAAGGATACAGACTATGATTGGGGCAGGCTAAAGAAACACTACGTTCAGGGAGATAATTGTGCCACTATGAAGCCAGTAATATAAAGAATTCTATGTGTTGATGATGATTCCTGAAAAATAGTAACAAGGAATGCAAAAAAAACCCTACAAAAACAAACAAACAAACAAAAAAACCCCAACAAAACAAAAAAACCACCCACTCCAAAAAACAAACAAACAAAAAAACCCCAAACTAAAACAAAAGAATAGACAAAGTTCATAATCAGAGTCTCCAGAATTTCCAGGCTTTTTTTCTTCCTAGGTTGCTGCTGTCCTTGGTTTTGTTTTCAATAAAATAGGGAAGACTAAATTAGAGCTTTAGTATAGCTAAGGATATAAGAAGTGAGGTAGGCTGCATTGTCTTACCTGTTAAGGCACTCTTCTATATGACTGAAGAATACAGTGATAACATCTCTTTGTAAGCTTTACCTCAGAAGTCTGTTTATGAACTACTCTTTCATTCTGGCTTCTCTTGATAGTAAGAATGTGAGTTATCTCCCTTGAATGACAGGTTATATAGTTGAGGAGTTCTTCTCTGTATTAAGTATGGATTTCTCTGTTTTCATAAGTGGAGTTCAGATGTATGTAGCTGTATAACATGCTGCTGCTGGCAGTGGAAATAAAGCTACAGTATTCCTCTTTTCCTTATTTAATCATGTAATTTCCTTTCTGTACTTCAGAAAAGACAGCAAGGCATCCAGGAGCAAGAACCAGGCAGTAATGGGAAATCAATCAAATAATTTAATGAAATACTTAGTGGAGTTGGAAAAATAAAATCCATAGATGTTTATGAAATTGACCTTAATAACAGCCAGCAGGAAGACATGCCATCTTTCCTGTGCATTAACAAGACATTTGAAGCCCGTTGGGGCACAGGCTACATACAACTGCAGTAGTGTGGTAAAGTGTATTCTCTGAACTCTGTGTCATGTATTGTTTTGTACTGCCAGGGTTGATGGATATGCCAAAAAACATGACATAATAAATGGGCCACAGCACTAATTTAGGAAACAGGACTGAGCTGGGTTGTGCACCCAGGAAGCCTATCCCAGGACTGAGAGTCTCATCATGGCTGACACAGCCTATGCAATGACAGCAAAGATATGAGTTTTTCTCTATTTGTTTTGACTAAATATCACTTCAAATTGAACACTAAGGACAGGGCTTGGGAGGAGAATTTTTTTTTTTTGTATAATCCTGCAAACTGCCACATCATTAAAAATTACTGTGCCTCACATATAGTCTTAATAAGAGAACAATTGCTGCGCCAATGTAAATATCATGTTAAATTAACTCACTCTCACTCTCCTCCTCTGAGCTGTAACCCAAATTTTGTTAGCTCTCAAATCAATATTGAAAAACTGAAGTTCAGCTGTGACACAAGATCCATCTGACTGACTTATTTCTCACAGGTTACTGGTTGTGGACTAATTACCTCACTCATTGAGGCCAGCAGAAGTTGCCCCGGAGGTTAATAGCAGCTAGTAGACAGACAGATGTTCAGACCACCAAATCTACCAGCAGTTGTGTTCACATCCAAGGTAGGTCTGAGTGTGTTGACTAAACCCCATTCCACAGCAAGTGTAGAGAACACTCCTGCACTGCCTTTGGCATCCCTTGACAGTTTTCTATAAAGTAGATGAAAATTATTTTTCATTTATTATTAACTGCTGCTCCCTGAAGTATCACAGTTCTCTTTACACTTTTTCTCAACTACTACAACTTCTTATGGGAAGAAGAAGTGTCCTGGTAGATGTTCTATCATTGTCCTTCACACTTTATGTTAAAAGTGAGCACCACTTGATGCAAGATGCTGTTAAGCATTCCAGATTTCCTTTCCACTACTCTAAATGACAATAAAAAGTACAGTGATGCTGAACTGAGCAAACGGAAGGAATTAAAGATGCATTTTAGCTACTCTTTCATAAAAAAATGAAAAATGTCAGGAGACAGGAGACATGACCTCCTTTAATTAATACTTGTTAAGTCATTTTAATCTTGTGATTTTCATGATGATAACTGACTTTGCCCATCTGGGCATAAGAAAGAGGCTCATTATATCTTCTGCTGAAGCTGTGCTGCCATCAGTAAAGAATTCTAGAGTATGTTTGCAGTGCCCCAAACAGCAAGATGCAGAGTTCCCTGAAGTGTCTTCCAGTAAGATAGCTGCAGAGTCCAATACTGAATTAAGTTCTTTACAGTTTTTCATGAGACCAGTGGTAAGCCCAGAGGTAGTGCTCTGCGCAGGCAGAGCTGTGTCATAATCTCTGAGCTGTGCTGCTGTGCCATTGTGCATGTGCTTAATTTTCTCTTCCAGATCGATGTCAAGGAATCGCTTCTTACCAGCTTTATTTCCCTAAGCGGACAGAAGCAGCTCAAAGCTCACTCTCTTTCTTTTCAGTCCTAAATATACTTATCTCTTAGAAACCCTGAACTTGCAAATATGTTTCTCTATAGACTGAAAAGTTTAGTTCACAGAATCACAAAACCACAGAATCACAGAACCATTAAGGTTGGAAAAGACATCCAAGATCATCACATTCAACCTTTGACTTGAATACCACCTTGTCAACTAGACCATGGTACTGAGTTTCCTCAACACGTCCAAGGATGGTGACTCTACCACCACAGCCCTTTCTATGAAGAAATTCTTCCTGATGTCCAACCTGAACCTTCCTGATGCAGTTTGAGGCCATTTCCTCTTATCCTGTACACCCGTGGCCATGTGATCAATGCTGATGTGTGCAAGCACACACATGCACACATACACATCCTCTCCCTCCCTGTCCCATCCCAGCTTATCTCCATGAAAAACACATCTCCAGCCAAATTTGCAAAGGTGTATGGACTTATTTATTTGTTTTACTTGCTGACAAGCCCTTTGATAAATTGTTCTTCCTGTGTCATCCCTTTTTGCCTTCTCTGCCTCTGGAGTTATTTTCTATGAGTTAAATGAATCTTTGTCCTAAGGATTTTATACACTGAAGGTCTCACATCAGTGTAATTGTATACAGGACTCTCAATGTTAATGCAGCCCTTCATAAGAGATTTTGAAACAAGTCAGTGAGCCATCATCAGGATTCTTCACCCAGAACAGCTATGAACAGTACTAAATCAAAGTTATATCATACAATATGAATCACCTGTGGGTGGGGAAAAATGTGGCATAAACTGATAATTATTAAACAAATGTTTTCTGTTGTGAATGGATCAGACTGTTTTTACAATCTGGAAGTTTTTAGGAAATGCATAAGTTGTTGCCCATCAGTATGCTGTGATTAACCATGACGAATAAAGTATGTAAGCAATAAAATTTTATTTACTTAAATCCAGCAATTTTTATGTCTTTTAGCCTCAGTTCCAATTAGAGCAGGAAAATAATTTTTTTTTCTGACAGTTTTGGATAAAGTTTTGCAAAGTGCTGTTTCACAGGACAGGAAACACAGAAACTCAGGAATTTGGAATGGTCACGTGAAGCCAACTCTTTTTTCATATATTCCATACAATGCAAACCTATCCCAGAAAAGTTCATTGCAAATATTCAAAGCTAGATGTTATTCAGCAGCTTTGGGGTAATTTCAGTTATGACTAGAAAGGCTTTTGGATCAAATCCTTCATTTTCATTACTCAAATTCAGATGTAAATTGCATGACCTGAAACTTTATCAGAACACTTTCATGTGTATTTTGAAGTATTTAATTAAGTTTTCAATGAATCATTATTTGAATGTTGCCCCTCCTGCCACTGAAATATATTTTATTAAGAATTAGGCCACGTTTAAACCTACATTACTAAATGTATATTAAGCTTTTAATAAAAGCAAACTCCACAAGTATTGCATTCAGACTCTGCATATGAGATGAAAAGGACTCCTCAGATTAGGTGATTCTATTTAGGAGAACTCCATTTCAATTTAGTTAAATTCAATTATAGTTGTGTTGAATCTAGGTGAATATTACTCCATCCAAAATGAACTGAAATCAAGGAAAATTCTTTCTTCTTTGCAGACACTGTGTATTCCTTCATATACATGTTAAATTATATAGAATGAATTCTAAGAAGACATTGCCTCCAACAAAGCATAATCTACATGATTTACCCTGAAGTTGTGATCTGAGCCACTACAGTGTCTATTCTCTTATTATTCACATGCTTTGTTATCAAATACGGCACATGAAGGGAATGCCTTAAAATTAGAGGACTTCAATATTTTAGAGTGTGCCAATTTCCCCCTTGGAGAACATCCTAAGAGGAGAGATGTAGAAAGAGTGAAAATTATACTCATATTCAGATAGCCTTTATAATAATGTGAGAATAGTTACCTGAACCTATTGTACTAAAAACAATCAGTTATGACAGTCAAATAAGAAGGAAAAAAAGATGAAATTAAAAATCATATCTCTGGTAAGGAAATTTCCAGAACTGATTTAGAAGGTTAGTAACACCTGAAGACAAACCTTAAAGATTTCTCTGGGTTTCACATAACTTTTGTGAGTTTTGGGGGTTTTGTCCTTATAAAGTTCTTTAGCAAACTCCATATAAGTAAGATTTAAGTAAGAAAAACTGATTCAAATATTGCCAAATATCTAGCTGAGTGAAATTCTCAAAAAAACACTCTAGGCCTCAAAGAGCATAAAGACATATATTCCCTCATGGATCCTCATTGGGCTTATGTTGAAGGATGTGCCCAAACTTACATTTGCAAAGGAGAGGGAAAGTTGTATTTTGCAGACAAGTGATTAGATCCAGTTCCACTATGCTGCTTTCAACCAGTTTGGCACAAAATGTAATAGAAGCGTGTCTCATGTGAGAGTACGTTCACAGTAAGATACTTGGTATTTCATCACATTTATCAAAGGTGTGCACATCACAGAGGGTTCAAATTGTTTATTACAGTTTCCAATCTTATTGACTAAAATTTAAAGATACTTTTAGAAAAAGAAAAAAATAGAAGAAAAATATGTAAATAAACTGTTCACATTGCTCTAGCTCATTTTTCCACTCCTAGAGGCTTTTCTCATTGATATAACACAGTTAAACAATTCAGAATACTAGCTAGAAAAATTGTGAATATGACTGTGACAAAATTGAAAAGGCAGAGTATGTTAAATATGTGACTATGAAGAAAGCTCATCCTCTTTAAAAAAAAAAAAAAAACAAACCAACAACTTCCAGAGGGTTTTTCAACACAGCAAGGTGTTATTCTCAAGGTTATGAAAAGAAGGGATACATGCCGAATACTGTATAAACTGTAAATTTTGTACATTTTGGTGCTTATTACTATGTTCATAGCCATTAATACTAATTTTCTGAAGAGTATCAGCATTGAACTTGGGCAGAGGAGGGGTAAGACTCCTAGCACCTTTGAATGTACTTCATGTAGCTGCAACCTAATGCTCGTAGGAAATTCATGATCACTTTGTTTGTTTGCTCATTTCATAATAATTCTGCTAGCATGCTAGTGAACATTCCAAGTGAAATCAAAATCCATTAGGTGAATGTATTTGAATGAAGTTATGTTATGTTAAGATACTCACATAAACAAGTGTAATTTGGAATTTTAGGATGTGATTATTCTCTGTATAGATAATACAGTATTTTTATTTCGCATTTAATCCTGATCATCCTTATAGTTCAAAATGTTAGCTCTGCTGGTTATCATAAATACATTCCTTGATGTAGAAAAGTAATACTTTAAGAATGAAACTAACTTATGAAATATTTGTAGCTGTGTGGTAGTAAGAAGTTGTTAAGACATCTCCTGGACCTTGAAATACTTAAATACAGATTCATAGATTAAAGATATGATGCTACAGCTTCTTTAATTCATTCTTGAAGGCTGAAATCGTCCAAGATTTTCTGGACAATTCATTCTTGGAACCCAAGAGCATTCTCTGTGCAGGATATGAGAAAGGAGAAGGTGTTATCTTTCTTACCAGAATTCCAGTGGTCAAACACATCATGGTCAACACGACTCGGGTTCCTGATCATTCTCATCTGTTTTCTAAGATGGAAATGGAAGTCAGTCAAGCAAAGATATTTTTTCAGTGATGACAAGAGCACAGCAGAAATCAAAATGGATACATTGGCTAAAAAAATTAATAATTTATAAACAAACAAACAAACAAACAAAAATCTAGCTTTAAAATTGTACTGTTGCACTGAAATAACATGTATAGTATTGTCCTAGTTCAGTAAGCTGGGACCAGTTTATCACTGTATGGGTGTGACCAAAGCTGTGTATTCTAAATGCTCTGTGCCATTTCCCAAGAACCTTTGACAATGAACCATTTGCGGTAGCCGCCCAGGGCACACTCAACATCTCAGGATGTAAGCTGGGTGTGAAAAACACCTGTGAGATAAGAGCTGTGATAACTCCCTTCCAGGAAGTCGTTAGCGCCTCCACACCCAGCCTGAGGTGTCATGTCTGCTAATGGGCCATCAATGACTCCAAAATACCCTATGACTCACGGAGTGAGATCACCCATTGTGTAATTTCCCACCCCGAGGGAGGTACTGGGCAGTCCCACCTGGACCTGGGGGAATATAATCTTGGGGGTTTTGGGACTTGGGGACCCACTCGTTGGATCCAGAGGAAGACCAAAACCATGACAAGAGGAGACCACCACTCTCAATCAGACTGCGACCACCACCTGCACCAATAGTTCTTTTTCACCTCCTTTACTTTGGACTCGGGGGGACCATGTGGGTCTCAACACAGGGGCTAACAAACACCATTGTGTTTGTGCCCCAGAGTTATACTTCTGGGTTTTGTGGGTTAAAACAATTTTCTCTTTGTGCCATTGCATTTATTGTAATATTTTTATTACATTGTAATTCTGATTTATAATCTCCCTTATGGTGGGTTTGTTTCTCCTGCCAGTTTAGCTTTAAACCAGCACAAGTATGAAATTAAGTCAGTGAAAATATATCTAAGCTGTCTATTGAATTCTATTGAAATAAAAATTATTAGATAAAGAGTTTTTTTTTTAGGAAGGCTAAAGTTGGTACTGATCCATCTCTCAACTGGTAAGAATAAACAGTTTATTTCACACTACTTCCTCCTTCTTCCCACTCTTAGAAATTGGAAACAAAGTGATACTCTGTCTGGTGCCATTTGAAGCTGAATCTGCATACTTTGCTGGATTGATTGCTGATGTTATTTTACCTCATGTTAATCATTAAGCATTCTCTGAAGTGGTATCAGGACTCTAAATTTCATTTTGAATAATTTTCTTTAAAATCAACAATGTCACATTCAGAAACTTTAAAGGCCTTGTTGGATATAGTTTTATTCTTTTTCTTAAATACAATATGAAAACGAAACAAAACAAAAAAACAAGACAGTGGAGTATGAAGCAATTCAGGATATGGTACAACCTCCGATGGACATTTTGCTTCTGTTTTTTTGTTTGGTTTTTTTTTTTTTCTACTGATCAATAGGATGAAGGTCTGCTTCCTTAGCTGGCTTGTGGAAAGTCTCCTTATTGCTTTTATAGAATTTACATTCTAGGACTTCGCTTTGTGTAACTCAGTTTTTGTTTGCCTGCTATTTTAGTTTGACTACTGAATTGAAAAAGTAATTTACAGAGTCCTTCTGATGAAGGACATATTCCCACAGTTAGTTGCACATATTCCCCTTACACAAAGACCAACCAACACACATTCAGATAATAAGATAAAAAATATTTCCTTATCTTTAATCAGTTTCCTGTATTTCCGTTTGGGTTTCAGGGAATTCCTGCCCATTTCATCTGATCCTACCACTGAGAAAGGCCTGGCTCCCTCTTTTTCATTCCATCCCCTAAGTTATTCATACAAATCTACCAGGTTCCTCTGAACCTTCTCTGCTCCAAAATGAATAATCCCAGCCTTTCCTTATATGTGAGATGCTCCAGTCCCTGTATCACTTTAGTGGCCTTTTGTTGGACTCCCTATCTCCCTAGTGCTGGGGAGCCATGAAGTGGACATAGACCACAAGTCAGGACTCAAAATACCCACTTATTGTTTTGGCTTACCTCCCGAAGGACTAAATAGATGTCTCATTGTTGAACCAGTGACATCTAAAAGCTGGGAAAGGAATAGAGGATAGAGGAGTGAGTCCTACTTATATAGGCTAATCAGTGTGATTTTTTTTGGATAACTGAACACTTTGCATGAAGGATATTTATTTCTTCTTCCATAAACACACAGAAACATTCTCATCCAGTCACTCCTATATCTGATTAAATCTTGGATTAGTGCTTTAATACACTGAAAAGAATGAATGGAAAAGGTAAGCTTGTGTAATATGACATAAAGTATTTCTAAGTAGTACCTTTTCCCTCAGGAAAGGTTTGAAAGTACTGGATTACTTAAATGAGATAAAAAGACTCTGAGAGTCATGAAAGAATATGAAGAAAGATTTTCCTTAAAATAAGGATGGGAGTAATAGAACCACTACAGATGTGCACTTTCTTCACTCAAATCAGTTTACATTCCACTCTTTTACTCTTCAAAACTACTGATTAAACTGTGAAGTGTTGAATTTGACCTGTCTGTAGGATTCTGAATCTGCTGTGTTCCCCGTGCTGTACAACAGGGTACACATTAGGATGCAGATGCTGTAGGTCAGATAGAAAGTGATCTAAGTATTAGATGAGCTTTAGTAGCCCAAAGGTTTCCTTCTTGGCAGGAAATACTGCTGGATTATAAGTGTCTTCAGCAGCACAGAACACAATTATATACTGAGCATACACCAGATGGTCTTTGTGCCAGTGGTACGTCCACTAAACACTTGCTATGGGAGGCTGCATTTCCATGTGTGATGTCTGGATATGATGGGCTTCGAAGACAGAGTTCCCACACCTCGAGTTCCTGATCTGTCTGTGCTTTCTGTCAGCAGCATGGCAGGGGCTTAATTCTGAATAAAAGCTGTGGTAAACAACAGTGGTTAGATGTTTGCTAGCTATGCTTTCTTTCTGCTAAAAGAGGCCTTTGCATTTATCTCAGTCTGTTGTTTGAGTAACAAATATGTGGAAACTGAGCAGAATGTATGCACATACACCTGTTCCATTTGCTGCAGACCTTCCGTAATATTGCTTTAATTCAGTGAACAGCTTGAGGCATTTGATTAATTGCTTTGTATTTACTTCTGGGTTCACAGGTCATATAGATGAAATTTTTGAGTAGTAATTCCACAGATACTAACATTAGTTGGTGGGATACTATTGGCTTCTAATGGGAGGTAGACTTCTGCAATACATATGTGCTCTATGTTATTATAGCATTAATCAATCTGAAAGATAGTGAAAATATAGTCAACTGATCAGTTAACTGATGGCAATTGAAAATATTCTTTTGGAAGTGCGGATGAGATGACAAATTTCTGAAGGAAAGAGCTCTGCAAGAAAACGGGTAAATGAACTAGTTTTGCTTCTCACAGGTAGATGTTTCTCTTTCAGAGGAGAAGCAGTGCACTGTGAATGCAAGACCCTCACTGGGCCACAGTATTTCGGACAACAGGATCAAGATGTGGCCCAAGGGTTTTTCCAGCTAGAAGCACTGTGATAAAAAGAAGTAGGGGAAACCAAGATGCATATTCGGCTGTGCAGTTATACTGTGAATGTCAGAAGATGGCAGTCTTTGCTCACTGTTGAAATTGATGAATAGCTAACCATAATGATGTAGACATGTGAGAAGTGAAGAATAAAATTAATATGTATCTTCCTCTGTATTTTCAGCTGTTAAATCTTAATTTCAAGTGCATCTTGATTATGCAAAAGTGTCACCTTTTATTTTTTTTCTCAGAAATCATTCTTCTTGATGGCAACCATAATATTAGTTAATAGTCTCTACGTCAAGCAAGACAAGAAAAACATTTTTGGTGTAAAAAACTTCTAAAAACTGTCAAAAATACCTTAAAAAGGCATAGAGGAGCATAGACGAGCATAGACAAATGTGTCCAAAAGGAAAGTTGACAAAGGCTGCTCAGTAACTGTGTTTGGCTGGAGGCACCTAAACCTCAGTATCCAATTCCTTTCTGCTTCTGTTCATGTCAAAAGTCTCCTCATGTAAGCAGCAAAAAATTTATTACCTTTTCAAGCCACACTGGGATCCAGGAATTAGAAAGAAATGGGTCACCATTCCTTGAAGGCTTGATCCAATAGGTGAATGTTGAACACCTGTGGTATGCACAGTAGAGTCTGCAATGTTGTCTTCTGGTTAATCCCAGAGTATATCCATGTGCAAATTTAGTCTTAAGTCACCCTGACACCAAGAGAAATTGAGCTTTTACCTTACCAGTTCCAGGCTGTAAAGCAATGAAGTGAAAGTAGTTTTACCCATACTGGTAAAGGCACACAACAGGAATTTTTGTTCTGAACTCTTCTCACAAGAAACGAAAAGAAAATGTCTTCTAAATACAGAAAATTCTTATTTTGCTGAAACAAAATGCATAAATTTCTTGCAAAAAAGTTTGGAAAGTAAGAAACCACCCTATCACCTGAGTAAATTCTCCAGTAGGACATGGAGGCACAGTAATATTCTATCTGGCCTTCTGGCGCAGAATTTTTAAATGCTTTCTTTGCAGTTGTCATGGTTTAACCAAATCAAAACACAACTGTGTAGCAGCCACTGTGAAGAAAATTTACTCTACCTGAGCCAAAACCAGCACAGCAAAGTAAATCCTAGTGTCAAGTAGCGGATAGCCTCTTCTATAATGCAAAGGATGAAGATGGTAAGGGACTAGAATTTGGGGATGTCCTATATTTTGGTGAGTGTCCTGAACATCAGTCTACTGTGGCCCACTGTTCCCTCTTACCATCCTACCAAACCTTTATCAGCTATATATAAAAAACCCCCTTCACCCTTAATGAAAGAACTGAGAGTTTGAATGCTGGGGGTCTATGTGAGTCCTTTGCAAAAGACATGTTGTCTTCCTCACTAGAGATTTAGTGTTGGAGGATTCCTTTTAAGCAAAAAAATATTTTTTGTATGTACTGGAAATCTCCCAGTACCATTTCAGGGACACCAGGGGTGGGCTATAAACAACTTCCTTCCTGGAGAAGCCAACATTGAAGGGATGCTTGACCTCATCAAGCATAGAAGGGACATGTCAGAGGGCCATGCTTAGAGCAGGAAAATAAATCTCTTCCTCAGCCACCCCTCCAAACATATACCAGAGATGTTTGGGCCTGTCAGTGCTTCACTGCTGGTCAAGATGGGAGGTGGATGTAGAGCCCTGGGATCACTGCAAGCCACATCATATTCAACTTTGGACCTTCCCTCTTGTTCCTTACCTGTCAGTGAGCAACCTGGCAGTTGTTTTTCAACTCCTTTATTCAAGCATTTTAGTCTCAGCTAGTGTGCTTCTTATCCATCATAGAGGACATTTTATTTCCTCATTACTGACATATATAAAGGCAAACAGAAAGAGTGTACAGACAAGCTCTTGGTTTTATATTCCTTTCTGGCATCCAAGCATTTAAAGTTATGTTTAAAAAGGTCTAAATTTGAAAATGTTGATTTTAGTCCTAGTTAATATGAATGAAATGGCAATATCTCTATTTTTAATTTGTAACTTCATTTCTATAAAGACTTGATTAGGATCTTAGCTTTAAATACAGGAAGACCTCACATGCTAATTTAAATGGGCTAGATGAACAGGTTTAGCTAAATTTTTGGCCTTCCTAAAGCTCGTCGCCTCCAACTTGCTCTTTCAGAAATAATGCATCAGATGAATAGCTATTGAAATTTTGCTCCATTGACTTCAGCAGACACACTAATTTTAATCAAGCAAAAATCCCAGATGTCAGATGATACAAGCTGGTTGCATTTTTTAATCAGTTTAATATTAAATATTGAGAGGTTTTCCATGCCAAATGTTGAGAAAATGGACAAGTATACCTTACTTACAGTAATATTTTGATCATAAAAAGTACCTGTGATAACTAATAATAGCATTATCGTTCTTAAACAGATATAACTTTTCTTGCAAATGAAACTGAAAAGATAATAACTTTCGGTTTGAGCAAATTGCAAGGTAGGAAGGCAATACGTTCTTGAAAGTTCTGTTAAGGCTTAACATCAACATCTGAGACATTGTACCTAACTGTTCAAAGGGAGTTACAGTGTCTCACTTGCATAAAATTTAGTAGCATCATTATTCATTAATTTACCTTTTTTTTCATCCCTCTTATGCAGAAAGAAGAAAAGAGAAAGTCCACAAAAAAACAAACAAGACAAAAAAGCCCAAAGTAATTCTCTTAATCATGCAAATTTTATTATTTAATAAAAATTTGATTGAAGTAATTTAGCAGTGAAACGCAAAATTAGTAGGTAGCACTTTAAACTAGAAAATTAGTATCATAATGGGAAAAAATCCATTTGCAAATGTATATTTATGTATAATTTTTACTTTTAGTTAACTGTTTTATTGGAAACAAAAGGTTTCCTATTTAAAAGAAAAATTTAAACCCAAACCATAGACTTCCCTGACTGGGTAGTCTGGTACCATATTGGTAAACAGTGCATAAACAGAGTAATAGGTCAGAGACTAAGGAGTTTGATTTAACAGTGCTTTGCTCAGGCTTGATGCTGGTGACACTCTGTTGATGTAATTGTTTTTGTTTAAAAGTGGTGTGTGTTGTATGTGTTCAGGAGATCTAAATTCCAAGGTTTTTATTTCCTTCAAATTATTAGCTTATCCTTTGAAACCTCTTAGCACTCTCTGCAAAATATTCTTGTCTAATTTCAAAGAATGTCAAAGTACAGAAACCTGGTTTTAGACAATGTCAATTCTTTTTCTGAGTGAAAGTGACCTCAAAGACTACTCTCCTGAAGACTCTGGCACCTTTTGTGTCACTTAAGCACACTGAGTAAGCTGAGATGGAAACTATGCAGAGGAACTGGTCTCAATTTCTCATAGTGAGAAGTGTGATTTCTTGCTTGTCCGTGTATTTAACGGAAAAGGAAATGGTAGTTGTCATTTATGAAAGGATATAACTGGCCTAATATTCTCCATCAAGACCCATGTTTTTCATAATTTCAAAGAACATTTCATGGAAAGTACTTTTGCAATTCTGAGTTTCTTTTAGCAGGTATTTTTCATAAATTTACACATGGTTTTACATACATTGATTTTAAAATTCCTTATTTGAGAAGGAAATCTTTGCCTAAGCCCATGTCTCCAGTGGTGAATATGAGATAACAGAACAGACAGATGAAGAAGAGCACAGCTTTTCTCACTCATCTCTATAAGAAATGGCTATACAATTCCTACAAGCTGATTTGCATTTAAGTCCTCATTTGAGATGACCTGGTCCTACGAGGCAGGTACAAATGCTTCTTGTGGCTTTGACCTACAAAAGTCACATAGACACAGAGAGAGCAGGTGAAGAACTTCCAGAAACAGTTCACAAGTTAGTGATTTTCTGTAATATCAGGAGCTCTATCACTTCAGGGATGGGTCAAAAGTCAGGAGATGGGCAAAGATTGTTGCTATATTTAGCAGGAAAAAAAGAGTAAAGGTTTAAGTAATATATTTGACAAAAAATTTTACCAGTCAGTTAAGGCAACATACATAGGGAAGAAAAGGTCAATGGACTAACATAAAATTTGTCTTGTATTTGTTAGAAAAGAATAAAGTGCTTATTACAAGAGTTTTGAATCAATATTTACCAATCTTATCTTGTTCCAGTGAAAGTAGCTTTGAAATTACCTGCCATTACATATCTTTTTTGAGTGTTTTTAATTTCAGAATTTATATAACTTTTTTTCCCTCAAAGTTGTTTAGAACATGATTTAGAGCATGATACATAGCATTAAGTGCAATTGTATATTAACTACAGAAAGTCCACTATTACAACTCTCTTGTTCAAGTCTTCCTGATGTATTGTATTTCAAATGTGCTGATGCTAAAACAAGAGCAATCAAAATGCCTTCTTTCAAAACAAATGGGATCCTCAAGATAATGATATTTATGTCTTCAGATAACTGACCCACCTCTTGCCAATGCACTACATTCAGCTGTTAATTTGGTGGGATGCCAAAAGGGAACTTGCCTTACCTACTGCAGCAGGAAGGGTTGTAGGTCTTATACTAGGAGATAAAAAACAATCTTTCCAATTCATCTGACTTCTCAATATTTTAACTATTTCCTTCTCGTGCATTGGGGTGAAACAAAAAGTTGTTCTTTAATGTTGCTATTTACAGTAGCTTTTTCAATCTTGGCAAGTTTAGTGAGGTCTAAGAGTGGCAGTGATCAGTTGGTGGGGCTTCTTTCTTACAGAGTGATAAACATCCTAATGGAGAAGTCATAGGTACATGTGCACCTCAATCTGCATGCTACCAATTCCTCACATCCCTAGTGCCTACCTGAACCTCCTCACCATTGTGTCTTAGTTGAGGGAAAGAGTCTTCTACTCTGAAGAATTAATTAAATGTCATTGAAAGCAGAGCATAGTGCTACATTTGCCAGCCACTTTGAAGTTCTCAGATTTCTTGGCCTATGGTGTCAACTTCTTTCTATACTAGTAGGCATTTTATCAGATACATAATACTGTCAAGAAACAGGCAATTCAAATAATGAAACATGCATCCTACTGCTATGTCAATTTGGCCTTTTAATGAGTAGTTTCAACAACTCAGTTTCCCAACTAATTGTCTTTCTAAGATAGGAATGACATGAAGTATCCATATGAAAAACTATTCTTTTCCACTCCAGATAAAATCTACACCAACACTCCTCCCCACCAATGCCTCTAAAAATATGGCAAAATTATGTGTTCTTAGACAAAAAAAAAAAAGAAGAAATTCCAATTCTCTTAAGAAAATCTCTAGACTCACACTGCAGAAACTCAATATACACTTACGATCAATTTGCATCTGGATTTGTTTGCATATCAATATAAAAGGGCTGGCTACTTATGAAGAATTTATGAAGATAGCTAGCTCATGCAGAAAAAAAATCAGGGAAAGAAAAGTGCAATTTGAAGTTAATTTGGCTAATTCTGTTAAGGATAACAAAAAGGCCTTCTATAAATACATTAATAACAAAAGGAGGAGTAAGGAAAACCTCCGTTGTCTGTTGGACTTGGAGGGAAATACAGTTAACAAAGATGAGGAGAAGGCTGAGGTACTTAACACCTACTTTGCCTCAGTTTTCACCAGTAAGACAGGTGGCCTTCAAGACAACTGGCCTCTGGAGCTGGTAGACAGAGGGAGGCAAATAGCCCCCCTGTATTCCACGAGGAAATAGTTAGTGACTTACTGAGCCAATTGGATCCTCACAAGTCTAT
>VWZD01013283.1:38765-51711 GCA_013396695.1 Sakesphorus luctuosus | reverse complement strand
CCCTCAGTTCAGGAAGGATATTGAGGTGCCGGAGCGGGTCCAGAGAAGAGCAACAAGGCTGGTGAAGGGACTGGAGCATAAGTCCTATGGGGAGAGGCTGAGGGAGCTGGCGTTGTTTAGCTTGGAGAAGAGGAGGCTCAGAGGTGACCTCATCACTGTCTATGACTACCTGAAGGGAAGTTCTAGCCAGGTCGGAGTTAGTCTCTTCTCCCAGGTACTCAGCAACAGGACAAGGGGGCACGGGCTCAAGCTCTGCCAGGGGAAATTTGAGTTGGATATCAGGAAAAAATTCTTCACAGAGAGAGTAATCAGGCATTGGAATGGGCTGCCCAGAGAGGTGCTGGATTCACCATCCCTGGAGATTTTTAAACTGAGATTGAACGTGGCACTGAGTGCCATGATCTAGTAAATGGACTGGAGTTGGACCAAGGGTTGGAGTTGATGATCTCAGAGGTCTTTTCCAACCCAATCGATTCTTATGATTCTATGATCAGTTTGCATTTTCATTTTATTTTCTGGCTGTTGCATCTTTGTATAGTAAAATTCTTTTTGTTTGTTTTTCTGATTTCTTAATTCTTAGTGTTAAATACTATGAATTATATGCCAGTAATACTTTATAGCTCACAGGTACGTATATCATCAGTTCTCCCTTTAGATTAAGAAGATATGTTACATAACTAATATGAAGGTGAGACACACATTGCACTCCTCAAACAATCTAGGATGTGGCATCCCTTACTCAAAACAAAAACACAATCAACAAAGCTAAATATATATTTTAAATCCATAGATTTGTGTAATTTAGTACAATTTAGTATGGAACATTTTACCTTGATTATTTTTTTGACAAATTAACAAAATCAAGAATTAAGTCATTGGATATCTTGTCCAGCTAAAATAACAGAGAAGAATTTGGAGTCAACACACAGTGTTTGGATCAACTCTGTTACATAATGTTGATATATGGAAAACTGCCAAAATTATGACAAGAAATAATGAAGTTGCTTGTGTGTGTGTACGTCCTTGAATGTGTTTTTATATGTTTCACAAATACAAATACCGTTGTGTAATGCTGAGCTGAGTAAAGGAAAGGAGAAGTAACATTTTACTCAGCTTTAAGTGTTATGACTTCAAATGTAGGACACAACCAGAGACAGTTAGTTCTATGACTTTATTTTTGGTTTACTCTTTATGCACCACTGGATATATCTTTTTCCCTTTCTACTGACCCTAATTTGTTGTTTGAAGCAGAAAATCCAGCTATGTGATCAACATTTTTCTAGCATATTTTGCCTTAGTTTAGGACATGTGAATTTAATCCTCTTATCAAGATAGATACAACAATACCCCTTCACAATGCATTAATTAAATATACTTCCAAAATATCTATCTGCTCACTTCTTCTGTAGATATTGTGTTTATTCAAAATGGTGCTAAAAGATACAGTCATATTCCAAAGTCTGTAATGAAATAAGATACACTTAAATCTTTTGCCTGAACAGCCTTTGAAATTCTTCTAGTGTCTCAAGATAACATATACAAATATCTTCTTCAATAACACAGAAAAAATCATCTTTTTAAAATAAAATTTTGAAGTCTTTTTATTCTCAGTCTTTTCTGTCTTTATGTAAAAACTGTCTTTCAAACATCAGCTATTTACAGCATCTTACAAGCTTAGGTGCTGTTTTGTAGACCACAAGAGGGGGAGAAAGAACATTCAGATCTATAAGCTGATTGAATTTCATGGATATTTTAAGCTTCATTTTCAGTGCAGCTCTATTTTGCTACTTAAAGTATCAACAGCACTCCCGATGATGTGCAAAAATAAAGCTGATGCAGATGCTAAGTTTTTGAAACTTTTTAAACATTGGTCTGACAAGCTCACACCATTTTGATCATGAGAGACTAAGAAGATATGTAAAGAGCTTAGAGTACACAGAGTAAGCCATAAGTCAAATCCAAGTTACCTTCACTAGAAATTTGTGTTGTCTTAACAAAGCTTGATTTACATGGAAATGGTTTAGTTAAATAAAATAGGTGACATTAAGCACTGACAATTTAAAAGATTTTCTTTAAATAATCTACAAATCTTCTATGAAAAGATGCAACTCTGAATGCTGCATTATAACACTGACTGATAGCAATTATATATTTCCTGAAGAGACATGGAATAGACACACTTCCAAGAACATTAATGTATAAAAGCTGCTAAGCTGTTACTTATTTGTGGACATCTTTCAATCTTTGAATTGATGTTCAATGGCATATCTGGTAGAAAGATTTGATGCCTCTTTTATTGTTTCTGAAAAGAGATGTTTTATTTTCTTGAAAAATACACTATAATTTTTTGCAATGTTCACCTCATCTGCCTAGTATTTGCAGGGAAATGTGATGAATCATAGAATCACAGAATAGTTTGGGTAGGAAGGGACCTTAAAGATCATCCAGTTCCAATCCCCATGCCATGGGCAGGAACACCTTCCACTAGACCAGGTTGCTCAGAACCCCATCCAACCTGGCCTTGAATACTTGCAGCCACAACTGCAAGTTGTGGGCCAGCCACAACTTCTCCGGACAACCTGTGGCAGTGCCTCAACACCCTCACAGGGAAGAATTTCTTCCTAATATCCAATCGAAACCTATTCTCTGTCATTTTGAAGCCATTCCCTCTTGTCCTATTGATGCTTAAGAATTTAATGTATTTTGGTGGATTTGATGTCACATAAGTTCTTCTGAACTGCTTAAATTCTAGGTGCACATATTAACTCTCTTTCTCACAAGTTTGGGTTCTATTCTCAGGCTCAGCCAAGGCCATGATGTTTATGAGAGGCAACCTGCAAGATAATAGAAGACAAAGCAACAGAAGAGGACCTAACTGCCCCCCTCATGGATAGGGAAGTTTGACAGGCCCCTATGGGTGGGCTCTCAGGGCAAATGAGAATAGTGATTTGATAATAATATAGAGTATAAAAGTTGTGAGTTTCCTGGTCTGAGGGTCAGACCCCTTGGGTTAAAAAGTTAATCTGTGTATCTTACTCCATTAATCTGTTTCCAGACTATCTCTGTTCACAGGGGTACGGGACAGGAGGCAACACTGTCACTACAGGCTCTTGTAAATACTCCCTCTCCATCTTTCCAGTAGGCTCCCTTCAGGTACTGGAAGGCCACAATTAAGTCACCTCAAAGCCTTCTCTTCTCCAGAGTGAACAATTCCAATTCTCTGAGCCTTTCCTCATACCAGAGGAGCTCCATCTCCCTGGTTATCTTGATGGTCTCCTCTGGACTTGCTCCAACAGGTCTAGGTCCATCTTGTGCTTGGATCCCAGAGCTGGAGGCAGCAGAGCAGAGAAGACTTCAGCTGTTTTGGTTCGGAGTGTTTAAAGCCATGACTTCAACTAGTGAGGTCAGTTTAGCTTCAAGAATAATCTTTATTTTTCATTCAAACTTTGCAATTCAGTTGCAAAGTAAATTGTTTACCTGCAATGACCACTGTAGAATATGTTTCATTCTAACACTGCTATGCAATAATGTTCTTCATAGAATGAGATATATAGTTAGGTTTTACTGATGAAACAGAAATCTTCACTATTTTAGCTCTAAGGGACAAGAAGACTTATCTTCTCTCATTAATATTCTTATTCTCTCTGAAATTGTTAAGATAATGAGACTGAACTAATAAAGATCCTATCTAACACTACAGTAATACTGTCTGCATTGCAAGTGAGTTGATGGTTGCTATTTATAAACATGTACATGTACTTTTCTCTGTCACCATGCTATTTAAACAACGTTTATACCAACATCTAAACAACCTTTAAATTTATTTATTTCCTTGTGTAATAATAGCAATAACACTACTATATGCCAGAATTATGCAAAAAACAGCTTTTGAAAATGAAATTTTTGACAGCCCACTTTGAGTAATTTCATGCTGAACCTTCTATCTTGAAGGTTAATAGGAGTTGAAACATTAATGATATAATAGTGAGTTTGTTGTTCAAGCCATTTAGTTCTATTTGCTATTCTACATGTCAGATGAGGAAGGGGTGGAGGAATGTATAAGGGAGGACTTTGCCGCAAAGCAGGGACAGATGAAAGTAACAGAAAAGGATGCATGAATGTTCACTCTACATATGTCCAGCAAAGTTAAAAATTAGCCATTTTTCTTCCCTCAATTATTTGTAGAATGAGTTTTCTCTGTGTAAATTTGAAGCTCACAATTCTAAGTGGATTAGCAAGTTATCCCATTTAAATGTAGGCAAAAAAAAAGCTAAAAAAAAATCTGGAGTTTCTTGGACCCAGCCTGAGGACTTGCAGCTTTTGAAGTGAATCATAGTTGGGGTTTTTCTTTCTCACCTCCTTCAAATAATCATAAAAAATTGTCAAGGAAGAAATCCCCTTAATTAATATGTCAAATCAATACAGTTTCTCATGATAATGTCAATCCACAATGAACATTCTGCAAATCTGTTCTCTGTAATGCTTTTTAGTGCATTTTAATTTCATCAGTCAATAGCAGAAGCAGCAGTTGTAAATGATACTACTGCTGAGCACAGGAGCTGAAACTTGAAAGCTAATGATACCATTGAGGAGATGAGAGTCAAAAATAGTACAGAAATGGTTTAAATTGTCTCACAATATGTTCTCTGTGATAGCATTTGGGTATCCGTCCCAGTGTCAGCACTCAGTCAAGATACTGCTGTGGAAGTAAATGGGAATTGTAACCCTTGTTTCATCTCTCCTGCTAAAGTCACTCTTGTTTCTTCATCTATGCAAGATCAGAGCTCCCTTGCTTTCTATTTACTTATCTGTAATACTTGCATAGAAAAGTGTAACATCAGAAAAATAATTTAGAAAATAAATAAATCACAAATCCAAATAAAAATACTCAGGGACACAACTTCAGTTTGTCTAAACTTTTCTGACTCTAAAGAAATTAGGACTATTGTAAAATTCTGTCTGTCCATCCATCCATCCATCCAATCCTAAATTTTCTGTCATTCATCCCAAAATTTCTAAGCCTTTCCCCAGGAAAATTAACAGAAAATTCCCCAGTGAATCTTCTGGAGCATCAGATTTTTTATGAATCCATTGCACTTTTGGGAGGATAAAGGAATGAGGACAAACATTTCAATTAACGGCAAGGGTAGGTAAAAAACATCCTTAAACTAAAGGAAATCCTGTTTCACATATGAAGCTGAAAAGCATAAATACTGCTCAATTTCCTAGGGAATAAAAATAATTTTAAAGATCCACCTTCCCAGCAGGACATTTATTTCCAAGAAATAAGCATTGAGGAGGAAAAATTGTTACTACAGGAGCTTCACCATAAATGTTTCTATCAGTGCTGTTGTTTCTTTACTCCTCACTTCCAAAATGCAAATACCTGCATTTTTTGCATCTACATTTCTACAGGAGAGTGTCTCACCCTGTCCTTCATGTTTTCCTTTATTTTCATGCATGCTAAGACCACTAAAATTCAACGGAAGTGTTTAAATTCTGTTTTAAAAGGGAAGGGTTTGATCATCTACAATGTTAGTTAACCCTCAAAGCACTGCTAATCTGACAACAGAGAAGTCTTGACCTTCTGTAAGATGGGACTAAAATAGGTGCAATGCAGCAATTGTTGTCAAGGGCAGTTTTGTGTGTTGCTTGAAGTTTAAAAGAACAACCAGAGGAGCTGTACATAAATATTTAAAGATGGTTCATCAAGGGCATAACCAGCATAATGCATCTAAATCTGTTACAGCAGATTTTGAAGGCCTAGGGCAATGCTTGTGATTGTATTTTCCTGGAAAAACCTAAGGAGGTAACTCTTGGCTGATGGCAGGTGAGCTGGGGACGGTTCTTGGTCAAAGACAGGGCTTTGAAGTTATGCAGGAAATGAAAATCATTTAAAATTTGAGTAACCTTAGAAAAACTGGCTGCCCAATATGTAACTTTAATATGCACTTTTCAAGTTAACTGGAACAGAGAGAAGAAGCTGGCTCAGGGACCTTGTAAAATGTCAAAAAGAGAATTCTGAAAACATGACGGATTGCAAATTTAGATTGGGAAACAATATTGCAAGTGCATCACAACAAAATATAATATGATATAGTAAAGGCTCCGAATATTTGACCTATGGTGACTTCAGCAATAAATATTTCTATGTAAGAAAGTTTTAAAACAAGATGTACAGAAAAATTTCCATTGTCTAAAATTTGATCATAATAATTACTGTAAGTCTGCTGACATGCTTAAAACTTAACCTGTTACAAGAAGTATTGTAAACAAGAGTAACACAATGCAAGCAACAACAAAATCAAAAAATATGGCTTACTGATCAGCTCCAAAGCCAAATCCAAGTTCAATTCTCTATATTCAAATAAAAATAAGAAGGCTATTCCCAAAATATTAGTTTATTTAATTTCACATTATTTATCTGAAGATATACTAACTTTTTTCCTCTCATTATGTCCTTTTCTGGTCTTCAGATTGCTCTTATGTTTTTATTTTCTTTCTTCTTTTTTTAATTAAAGATTATATTCCCTTGTGTTTCGGTCTATGTAGAGTAGCTTGTTTTCTGTAACATTTTTGGTTTTCTAATCACTGATGCTCTTCTACTTGTTTCCCACTTGGTTCCTCTCACAATTTTTATCTCACAATTTCAATGCCGTGCCTATTTCCCAGTTTTTCAGAGTGTATCCCAGAATAAATTCACAGACTGCTTCTAAGGGATTTTAACATGTGATTTGAAGTAATAATTTATATTGCAATAAGAAGCACAGAAAAAAGAAGTCAAGCCAATCTGAACGATATTTATATCCTGGTCCCCTGCATCGTGACAATGATCTTTTTATATATTATAAGTATTTCCCAACTAATCAAAGACCTTCATCAAATTCAGATTATTAAAATCAAGGCTTTTTAATTCTAATTGCAATGCACATACAATGTCCAGATATGTAATAATTTATGGTTTATTACCATAATAGTACTTTTGCATGTATCTACCACTTTAAATCAAAGGAAAAAGGTGCATTAATAGAATAACAAGGAAGACAATTCATTTATGAATTATGTCAGCCAGTGGAAACTAAGAGATTAAAGTCATGTCGAGATGATTAACTGCAAAATGATTCTTGGAGCATATGTATATGTCTAGGTAATGCAATAAATAGTGTAATCTATATTTTCATGCCAATTTATGTTTGAGATTTATAGTTTATATCACTCTTCAGTCCAAAATACATTATTCAGGTATAAAGTTATTACTTCGTTTAATGATAAATTAAGAGCTAAAATTTGTGGATTCTTTATTCTTTTAAAAACAAACCTGAGATTTTAGCTATCATACAGTAGTTTCATCAAGATCACTTTCGGAAACCCTCATTCTTCCATTGATCCTATTGCTGTAACAATGTCCAGAAAATCCTTTCTTTCCCAATACTTCAAAATCATTACAACAGTCATAAGCCCTGGTTCTCAACTGTTGATGAGAAGGGACACCTATTTCTGTATTGTGGTGTGAGATGTAGAGACTTGCACTGCAGAAAATTTGACCTGGGTCACCAGAAGTGCCTCAGTTCTACAACAACCATCTTATTTCACCGTCTCCTCACTAACATTTCTCACCATTTTTTCCCTTTAATTCTTCAATTTTATGTTTATAAATGGCTTTTATTTTGACTTTCAAGGTTTGGCATGCTAAATAAAACTATTTTTAATATAGAGAGACGTAGTAGTAAAGTTTGCAGTACATGTCTGCATTCAGGAAAGACTCCAGTCGTCTTCAAAATCCTTCTTTTTGTATGTTGTTTAATGACACTGTCCTTCAGTTTGGCATACATAATAATCCTTTATAAACAAATTGCAGTTATTTACTCACACAGAAAATGTGTTGTTTGTTTGTTATTCAATTAAAATAGTCTAAAATTATAAAATATATTGAAGAAATGTCATAAAAATCTTAGTGCTTGCATAAATAATTTGTAAATAAATTGGGATTTATGTTCTTTTCTCTCTAAACCAGACTAATAACTGCATTTTTATTATGGATTTTTAATGTTCCTCATACATGTTTTGTACACAACCTGAGATAAGATGAACAAATAAGAGGCAAAACAGACAGCTCAGAGGTTCCTATTCCCACACTCAGGGTAGGGCTGGGTTAGTCAGCCAGCCAACTGTTAGCACAAGCTGCTATAGTGAGCTTTCACAGCATCAGTGACTCCCACAGATGGAAATTTGGGTGTGCAAGCAGAGATTTTGGGCTCATCCCATGGCACATCTGAGCAATAGTAGCTGTGTTTTGTCTGGGCAACACAAAAGCCGTTGGCAGACAATGCTTTACCAGGAAATGCAGTGTAGTCACAGTAGTTTTAAATACAATTTAGCCTCAGTTCCAGGACTGAGTTAATTTCAAACTTCCCATGCATTTCTATGAAATCAGGAAATTACTCCAAAGTGCAAAGAGGTTTGGAAGGCTCCTTACTTATGCTTTATCACCCTGTTATGCAATACGCCTTGGAGAACCACAAAACCCTTTTCCAGTTTCAGCATTAAGATTTAGAACTCATAGTCAGAAGACTGGCTGAATGAACACTGCTCTTTGAAAGTTTGCTTTAATACTTATTAATAGTTTCAGAGTGTAATTTTTGGTCTGTCTAGAATGACTATATGGTAGTGGTTTATATGAGTGATAAAATGAGAGTAATGCAAGAAATCTCATGAATACTTAATGCTGTTAAGCACAGACAGGAATTTTTATCTGCCTTTGAAAATCCTGGCTTTTTGATCAAATAGCTTGAATCACCTCTGTAACAGCACAGACTTTTTAACAATTTAGATATAAGCTCTCCAGTAAAGAGGCAATCTTTTCATCCCAGACCTGTGCAGGACATAGTACACTGAGGCCCTAGGTTTTAATTTCTGCTAAATTCTATTCAGAGAAAATTATTATTAAAACCACGTGCAGTGCATTTCCATGAACTGGGATGGGAGAGAAGAGTAAATGTGTAACAAAAGATGCAGCAATATGCTAAAATTGTTGTGTGTACTATCAAATCAAAGTACCCTGGTGTCTTGGGTTGAGCTGGCAAAACGCCAACTGCCCAAGTACAGAGAAAAGGCTCTTTCCCCCACCAGCGAGCCAAGGGAAAAGGGAAGAAAAGGGAGAGGGAAAAAGAACTCTAAACCAGGTTTATGCTGAAACTTACTACATGTATTTATACAGAAAAGAGAAAATTAAAAGAAAACTACAATATAACACACTCTTACACAAGTTATATATAACTTCCCACTCCCCAATAAGCACAGATTTTACCATTCTGACTACAAATCATTCTAAAAAAAGTCAATTCCCCAAAGAAAAACTTAAGCAAAGAGAAGAACTAAGAACAAACATTTTACTTCCCTAAGATAACATGATGGTGAGCCGGTGCTGTGGGTTTGGGCCTCTCCATCCCTCCTGGGACAGCACGGTGTCTTCTCTGTACCTCGGCCAAAGTGAAACTGCCCAAGCCACACACACACACTGGACTTTACTGCTATTGAGATGATGTAAGATGGTGTGGAATACAATACTATTGGCTAGAAGAGGTCAGCTGCCAGCCAGCTCAGCCCAGCTCAAGGCAGCTGACAATTTCAGACCCGAATCTGAGTTTTAAAGCCTAAATTTAGGCCTACCTGGCTAAACCCATAACATTCTCCACCCCTTATTCCATACCATATTACATCACTCATATCAGCAGAAGATCCCTTGGAATATCTCTGCACACTCCACCTCCGTTCATCTTTTGATAGTTTCTGATTCTCATGAAGCTGTAAATACATGAGGAGAATCTATTTTCTCTATGTTATTTGTGGCCCTAAGGAAATTTTCTTATATCATGCAATATAAAAGTTATGGTAGGTATCTTTAAAGAGTATTTCTTACTTAATTCCTTATCTCGTCAATGGCTGAAAAGACCACAAAAATCCTCTTGAAATCTGAGGATAATATTTCAGTTACATTTGTCAAGATTGTTATATGCTCATAGATGTGTTTAAATCTCAAAAAATGTTTCTTTACATGTTATTAAAAATGATACATTTTTTTCTTAGAGTTTCTATTTGTTGATTTTTGCACATTCTGGAAATGACAAAGTACTGTTATCCTATAACAACACTAGAACTAGTACTGACAGCTCTAGAAGTAGGACAAAATCTTTTCCTATCTGTATTGAATACAAGAATGTTATCTGTGTTGAGTACACGAAATCCTTGAATTTGCCTGGATCTTGTCATTTTCTGACCACCCAAACACCATATTTTAGGTTCACAGAAGTTTTGTTGTATACTAACTCAAAAAAGGTTTATAGTGGGAAATTCCCAGCAGAACTAGTAAGAGTAGTCTTTATAACAGGAGTTTTTTTCCTTTCTCTCTGCAACATTAACACTGCAGACAGGCGTGCTTGTCTCCTCAAACTTCATTTAAGATTTATTTATTTCATATCTCAGTTAGTGACTACTGAATATTTCTCTTCAGGGAAGTTTTATGGAAGACTATTCATCATTTTGTACCTACCGAACAATATTAAGAAATCTCTTTTTCATTTTTAATTTTTAAAAAGTTTTTGAAGTCTTAGTGTTTGCATTAGTTTAAATAGGAAAATGTCCAAATTATTTCTCTTCAGATTGTGTAAAACTTCAATCTCTATTCTGTTTCTATTTTCTTTCTGTCTTCCCATAGCTTATTTTAATGGTACCATAAAGCTTTTATTGTTCAGAAAGAGATGCTTTTACCAACAAGTTGTTTTAAATCTGTTCAGTTATGCATCCATTTAAATATGTACAGTTTGACCATATTCATAAAATTAAATTTTGTAGTTCCATTAAATCATACTCAATTCAAATGGGACTTGAATTTTCATAGCAGTTTTAATCTGGAAATGTTAGAAGTAGCTAACTGAATGTTGGATGGGTTAGAGTTCATTTCAAAAGTGTTTTCAAATATTCTTTTCTGGAGATATCTACTTTCTTTAGAGTGTTGTAGATTGCAACAGAAATTCATATTTTCATTAGGATAATAAAATGTCGTTTAGAGGTTTTGACAATAAAACCTCATTTGGGGCTTTTATCAACTTTAGTTCATTGGTTCTTTAATTTCAAGAGTGTTATGAAGCTTTAAGAGATACTATTTACCTGCTACTTTGTGAGGAAAGATGTCATTAGACAGTGATGAAAAAAAACCAAAACAACAGAGTTTACAGTATAAACATATCTGTCATTTGAGTTTTACAGTCCTGTATTGCTGTTGGCCTTGGGAGAGTTCTTCACATTTTGCAGTTCTGTGAACAAAACTAGAATGTCTCAACAGTTTAATCATAAATTAAATTCCCATTTGTTGGCTAAGTATTGTCAGAGGCATATTGTGTGGCAGAAAATGTGTGGTGTGCTATCACTGCCATGAAGAGTGCAAGAAGCCAGGGAAGGACAAGATAGAGTGGCCAGATACAATTTTTAATTGGAATTGCCTGATAAAACATCATTTTACCTCAAACAGGTTTCATGAAGACAAGCCCTTACTTGTTAATAGGATTGAACAAAAGCTCACTTGTTTCCTACAGTTCAGTCATCCAGTAACTGACATTGTGGGTGAGGTTTTTCATTTGGTTGAGTTGGTAGGGGCTTTTTTTTGGTGTGTGTGTGTGGAATTGTTTGTGGATGGTTTTGTTTTTTCTGTTGTTTTTTATTTTGTTTGTTTGTTTGTTTTTTCTTTTCAGTAAAATCAACCAGAAATAACATACAAAAATTCAGGGTTTATTTTGTGAAATATTTCAAGCTTGTGGATTTTCAACAAAAGCCTCAGGGTTAAAAAAGAAAAAAAAATTGTTTTGTTTAGGACATTAGACTTCCCATTTACATAAGATGCTGTATCCTAGTACGTGGTCAAGTACCAGGACAGGGAGAGGAAACCTCGAAAATGCATGCAATTTTAATTAAATTTTCAGCCAAGTTCATAATCCCAAAATGTATAGATGACACTTTTTGGGGAAATCTTTAAAAGAAATTAGAGAGAAATTCACCAAGATAGAAGAAAGTTAGCCTGTTCAGTTTAAAAATAGCTATGTCACTGCAGCTGGTACCATTTATCAAACAAAATTCATGGTAATTAGATTAAATGAAATTTTGAGTATATTGTTTACATGCTTCCTTACATAAAAAAGTATCTCCTTGTAGTTATCATAACATAAACACATGCATTTTATACTGCTAACATTTTTTCCCAGATATATTAGGTTTGCGTTTTTTTAATTACGTATTATTATTTTGTGGGTGGTTTGTTTTGTTTGTTTTTCCCCCCCCTCAATTTCAAATTCAGGAGCACACAATAATGTTGAGTTAGAATCAGCATTTAGATTATTTTTGTTGTTATATTGATGTACTTATCGATTACGAACACATAGGTAACAGGCAGGGTAAGAGTTGTGTTAATGACCTCATTCACTTATAGGTAACTATTGCTTTTAATTCTAATTTTGAAAGAAGGATCAGAAAGGAGAAATGTGTTGGCAAAACTCAATTGACTATTTAGTTTGACCTTACTGTATCTGTAAACTGTGAAGCCTGTTATTTTAGTCTGAGGACAATTATTACACTTGTGATTTTTAAATTGAGCAACAAAACTCTTTACAGTTAAATAGTTAATTTGAAAATCACAGAACTGGAAGTTTTGGCTGTCCAAGCAGCCTGTCAAGCAACGTTTCAGTGTTCTTCAGACCAAACTAAATGCCCAAGACACTATTCTGACAAGGAGTTATGAGGAACATCATTAATTTTACAGAGTTGCATAGGGATATGGCAGCAATGCACAGTTGCAAAAGATATGAAGTTTCTTTTCTCCTTGATATTTGTAAAATAAAACAATATTAATAAGTAAGTTGTATAAGAGCTTACATGGCATAAAAACAAACAAACAAAA
>VWZD01013283.1:0-11546 GCA_013396695.1 Sakesphorus luctuosus | reverse complement strand
CCCCCCCCCAATATGGAAGGATAACAGTCCTCTGTGATCTCAGTCCTCTGAAGAGGTGATTTTTCAAAAGCAGAACTGGTAAGTGCCAGACAGCACATTGATTTTTTTTCCCCTCACTTTTGAACATACCTCCCTCACCTGATAAAACTATTTGGAATCTTTTTTTCTATGAGTATCTATTTCAAATTGTGAGAGAAATATATCATGCAGTGAAACTTAAATTGTCTCACACAGTTACACCACAGGAACAGCCAATATATTGCTCTTGCCTACCTGGAAAAAGAGGAGCAAATTAAAATTAGGAGACCAGCACACATTGCATAGGATGAATGAATTTCTCTGGCATAAGTACTTATTTAAAGAAAAGCAATAGAAGGTATTGATATGGTTTTATTGGAGTTTGTTACAATATATTCATATGCAGATGTGGAAAAGCAGCAATCTATCTCTCTTCACTCTCTACCACCTAACTATTAAAAATTTATTTCAAACAAGCTGTCAGAAAGAAGTAGAGGCCTCACTGATATTAAGCTTTTGCAAGTTTGTGTCTAGAAGTGGACCAAGAGGGATGATCATGTATGTTTTCCATTATTTACCCAAGTAAGGCAGAACTTGTGGCAGGACTTCAGTCTTTATGAGACTAGAAAGAATCCACTCCAGTAGACCTCTTTAATGTGTCCCTGCTGCAAGGAACTCAGCAGTCATGGCTCACAAATCAACCCTGAGACACAAATCTATAGGAAACCAGGCTTCATTAGTCCTGGTGCTCATGAAACTGCTTGACTTGCAGAAGAACTCTCATAAAGTTTGCTTCTATCTTCACTCTTCTAATGAACTTTCTTTTTGGGTGTGTATACATTTATAAACATACAACATAAGGAATTCTAGCTGTTGACAGATAATATTCAGTATGTTATTGTTATGAATACCATCATTTTAACTATTTATCACCATGATCTGGTTTGTTACATTTTACCTTTAAAAATTCACAGAATTTCCTTATCACAGTTACTATCTGACTTTTTTCCCCCAACAGAACCTTAAGCATAGAAATGTGACCACAGCTTTTTTTCACTTTATTTTCTCATTAAAGAGTTGAATCTTCTCACATACATAAAACTGGGAACATCCTAATATCTTCAAGAGATTGAGGTTCTTGTTACCCTAAACAAATAAATTGATAATATGATATTGAAACAGGATGACATTCTCTATTTCAAATGTTTCCAATCTCAGACTTTTATATGCAGCACTTGTTTTTAACATGATGCTTGACACATCTTTAAAAAAGATGAAGGAAGGACATTGACAAGATTGAATAAGTAACTAGGTTGCTTGCTGTTTATCCAGCCCCAAGGTTTTCCCATGGCAGTTTTATCTTCTCACAGGCTGGCTGGATAAATAAGTGCACATTGTAACCTCTACAACAGCAAAGTGATGAATCAGATTCCTGGATGGATCAATTTGTTGTCCTTGCCATTTGATCCATCTCAATTACTGATGAACAAGTTTCATTTTGTGTTTTATAGAACAAATTAGTGAAATACAGCATAAAGCAGTGAATAAACGTTGCCAATCCCAGCTTGTTTCCCCCTTCCCCTTTAGAAAGGTGATCGAGAAGGGAGTGGAGTAAGGGCTTAAAAATGGGCTTAAATGAAACAGGTCTTTAATAGCAGTCCTGAGGCTGCTGAAGCTGCACTATAAGAAGGTGCCATTGATCTTGACCCTTCCAGCCTGAAACTGCAAATTGTGGGATCAAGGCCTTTCTCTAAACCTCTGTGAGCTGCCCTAGCAATGTAAAGTTTTGCACAGTTTACTCAGTGACTGCTATACTGGTGCATTAAAGGCATTACTTATGAATTCCTGGGATAGCCCCTAAAAGCCCATCTATGCATGCAGGATTGAGTGTAAAGTGGTGAATCCGGTTGCAGAAGGTATATGAAACTAAGAAACTGGAATCATCACATTAAATGTGATATAATTTTATTTAGTAAATGTCCTCTTTTAATATTTTTTTATCCACAAAAATAGTTAATACAAAATACCTAGGCATTAAGGTCCTATGTTGGGGCATTTGTATGCTCTTATGTTGGACTCTAACAATACTGGCATTTGATATGTCACATTGTCTTCAGTTTCCAGGCATCTCCATTTATTTTTAATAGCTAAGGAAATAGATCTAACTCTTGGATTCATTGCTAATTTGTGCAAAAAAATCTCAATTTCCCTAGTCCAATAAAAGGGAGAAAACTCAAAAAATCAGCAACACAAAGGACAGCAAAAAGTAAATAAACAATCAGATTGGCATATATCTTATCTGTCCCCAGCTGAAAATATGTTGGGTTTTAAATTAAGGGTGGGGGTTATTTGCATCAATACCTTTAAATTAAGAGATTATCCCATTAATGCAATTCTAAAAAACCTCATTAAATAATTGAGAAAAATGCTATTATGCTGTTCCTGCCTAGAACAAGGATAAGAACATTTGAGATATAATCCTAGCTAAGGGTAATTGGAACCTGAACAATATCTTCAGCATATCAAATGAAAGTGTAAAAGAGCAAACCAGCCTACTTCCAAGTATTCTATGGGGGAAAAAAGTGTGTTTCATGTGGCTGGATTAATAAATATGGCTTTCTGGACTGCCCTCTTGGTGTTTACCAGGCACATGGCCAGACCCACGGTGATAAGGGAGCAGGCTGTACATTCAAATAACCCAAAGAAATCCAGTTCAGAAGAGGAAGAACCATATCCTAAGAAAATCACATGCCTCTGAAGAACTCAGGAAGCTGGTGATAAACTGTAGACCTCCCTCATCCCATTCTTCTAAAAAGAAGACTGAAACTGTTGAAATTAGCACCGAAAATGCATAGGAAGAGTAAGCATAACACCTGAGAAAAGGAGTAGATGGATAGGAAGGGATTTTTGTCTAACAATTTTAGCCATACTACTAATAAGTCTGTCCTCCATTAATTAGGTAACTTGGACATTTAGACTGTTAAAACGGCACTTGAGCAAACATGTATTATTGGCTCTGTATACATGTCATATTCTTTTTTTTTTTATTACAAGACTTTGAGTAACTGGACCAGAACTGTGTGCCGTGTTTAAGAAGTCACTGTACCAAGCCTTTATATAACAGCAAAATGACACCATCTGTCTCATCCTTAATATCCTTTCTCATGATACCCAGCATTTTGTTGGTTCTTTTGGCTGCAACTGAACACTGAGCAGATTATTTCAGAAAACTGACAGATCATTTTCCAGAGCTGGGTCTGTCAGTTCCAAGTTAAGCATTACATGGATGTGGTTTAGGTTATTTTTGTCACATGTATTACCTTACCTTTCTCTACACTGCAGCTCATTTGCCAGTTTTTTTACTCGCATGTCCCATTCTCTGAGATCCTCTGCTATTTGTCATTTGACTGGCATATTTTTTGGCATTTGACTACCTGAAAGAGCTTAATAATCTATATAAAGGCCTTTTGGTAAAGATATTGAATAAAGCCAGACCCAAAGGTGATTCACTGGTGACCCAACCTGTGATTTGTCCTTATTATAACATTTGATCTTTAGGACTTTTCTTCCTATTCTTTAAGGAATTTTCAGTCTATGTAAGAGAAATACATCTCCAACAAGGCAAGTAACTTTTCTCCAGTGGATGGTAACTTAACTTCTGGTTGATTTTTAGCCTGGAACTCTGTCTAGGATTTTTCAATATCCAAATGTATTATGTCTATCTGATGCTCCTTATCTACGTGGTTATGGATATCTCTTATAATGCCATGGAACTGGTGACCAGGACTTCCATTGCAAAAACCACACTGTCACTTTCCCAATAGACCTTCTCCTCAGACTCAGTGATCATATTCCTGGTTACAAACCCTTCCATCCTACAAAAGATGAAACATTCCCCAGCCTGAAGTTCCCAGGTTACTCTACAGTATCCTACTATATAGATAATGCTATAGTGTATCTCAGTGTCGTATGGAGTTTCCCTTGTCTACATGGGTGTTATGAAGGCAGTCTAGCAGATTGCTGGCACTGTGTGCAATGTAGTCACAGTTGGCTGGAAGTTCTCCAAATCCACTTCTGATTTTTTCCAGGATTCATGGTTTAGTGTTATCAACTCCTGATTATCAAAAATGCAAATAAAAAGCCTTTCCCTAAAACTAGGATATTACCTTCTCAGTAGATTGTTAAAAACCACTGTGGATGGTAAAATAAATGCTAAATTGCAACTACTGTGATGTTTATTCAGATGAAAAAATCTGTGAAGCTCTGAAAGCTTTGTCACATTTCTATCTTAAAATATGCAGTATTGTAAGAATGTTGGATTGTAAAAAGTAAGTCTTGGAGAGACTTTTCTTTTTCTGAATTATCCAAAAAAATTACAGGTTGTGGTTTATGGGTATAAAAAATCCCAACCTAATGTGAATATACTAGTTTTGTAAAGTCTTATTTTTATATGTTTTGAAGGAAATGGGCACAGGCACCTTTAATATTATTTTCAAAGCAATTTCTTTAATTTGTAATGCAGTCTATAATATGACTGGTAAAATAAAAGCCAGAGACTCCAAACACTTTCCCTTGAAAATGCCATTCTTCATAATTTTCTAGAGGATTAGACTGAATTAATAGTTTCTCCCATGAGGAAATCTTGACTATTATATAGTCAAGCTACTGGCTAAATGAAAATATAGTGTAAATTGCCCTTTCACTACAGTTTCTTCTCTTTTTCTCTACAAGATTTTCAAATGTATTCTGAGAGTGATTTCCTAGCAGGTTCATCAGCTCTGGACACTCTGTCATGGAAGTTGGAACAATTTATTTCATGTGAAGGTCAGCCAGACACTTGTTTCCCATCTGTGTAAGACAATCTTTTCGGATAACATGCTGTAAGACTTGCAAAATGTCTTCAGACTCAAACTTTGAACACCAAATGCTCCTGTGGAAGGAAACTTGTTATTTGAATGATGCCTCTGTACTACCATAAGACAATAGATTTTGGAATCCTCACTGAGTTGTGTGAAAAATATATTTTTTAAAAAAGATATTTAATACATTGAACCTCAGAGTTCAGTGTGACTCTTCTTTGAACAAGAAACAGTGACATTTTTCTGTCCTAAATTCTATTTTGCTGTTCTTTAGCACAGGTTTATTACTGGGGAGAAAATGTGAGAGAGTTGGGTGCTTTTGTAAGTGACTTGGTAATTAGTGTCACATGAAAAAAAAAATCAATCTTTCACTCTATCAACAGTATTCTAAAAGGCAAACATTAGCTGGAGTTGTCTGATAAAAGTAGAGCCAAAAATCCATTGCCTGAATAGTTTGGTTGTATTTGATAGTTCTTCTTAAAGTAAAGGTCATTATTTTTACTCATTCTTGAGAACTGTAAATTGACCCAGGAATAACGTGAAGGTGAAATGAAGGCTTATAAATTCTCTGTTCTGAAATATCTGACTCAGTGGAAGAACATGTATGAGTGAAATGAACAGAGGAACTCTCCACATCCTTATTTCAATCCTTTGAATGTCTTACATAAATAAATGTTTAATTAGTTGACTACATCTTAAACATTATTTTTTTCCCCCCTATGTTAGAAAACGACTTCAAAAGATCACCTCACTGAAGAATCTGGTGTAGGGCCTTGCATCCTTCTGTATCGTCTCTGACTTTCCCTTTTCTCTTCCTCCCTATAAACACCGAAGTGATTTTCCTGTGTCATAAGTTGCACTCTGATATTTTTGATCTTCAAATTGGGCAAATCAAATCGAGATGTTAATTGCTTACTCGTATTCATGTATAATTTATCTAGAAATGCTTATGCGTTTTTCTGATTGCATATGTGCAATCTCAATGGGAATCCCAGTGGGTGAGACTTTTCAGCTTCAGTTCTCACCTAAGTATTCTTTTTAATATGAGCACAACTAGAAGTTATTAAATGTATGCTATTCCCAATTTATGGTGAGTGTCTGAACATCTATTTGAATGGAAAGTTTTCATTTTCAGTCTTGTTCCTGAGTGCATGTTTTAAGTCTCAAATTCTAATAATATAGTATATGCACATTCATGTATTACAAATACCTACTTCATAAAATGGAGATAAGGATTATAAAACAACGCAGTATTCTCTCTTGCTAACATCATCTAAAGGTCACTAATCAAATAAGGTTTACTGAGACATTTTAAATCTCTCAGCAGCAACAAACAGCTGTAATTTAGGAAAATTACAGAAGAAATTCTTCCCTGTGAGAGTGATGTGGCAGTGGCACAGGTTGCCTAAAGGAGCTGTGGCTGGCTTATCCCTGGAAGTGCTCAGGGCCAGGCTGAATGAAGCAACCTGGTCTAGTGGAAGGTGTCTCTACTCACAGGAAGCAGATTGGAGCTAGATGTTTTTCAAGGTCCCCTCCAACCCAAACCATTCCATGGTTCCATGATTTTACAAAATGTCCTATCTTTCCCCTTACCAAAAAACCAAAAAAAAAACCCCCAAAAACCCAAACCCAACAAAACAAAAAACCCCAAACAAACAGAAAACAAAACAAAACAAAAAAAACCAAACAGCTTGCCTCAGAATAATTTATGCCTTAGGCAACAATGGAAGTGATAAGACTCAGAGATTTTCCAGTAAGGTGCACCTGATCAATTTCAACAGCATAAGCACAATGTGGGCCACTTGGAAAAGGGAGCACTTTGGAAACTAATTGCTGCTGACTTTATCTTGTTAATCTTTCTCAAGAAAAATTCGTAAAGGGATTAAAGAGTTTAAAAAGCTGAATGGCATTGACTGGTTGCTTTACTGGCCTTTTAAACTCCTGAGAGATTTTTTTATGTTCTGTTAGGACAAAAAAACAATTAGTGTGCAGAGCTCAGAAAGTAAAAACAAGGCAAGGAGATAGGAAAAAAAAAGAAGCAAAAAACAAGCACAAATAATATTTAAGTAATTGAAATGGAGCAAAATTGCCCTATTTTCCTGCCAAATTTATTTCCTTCCTTTCAGTTTGAGATTTTTTTTTCCTTCTTGCTAGAACTTACTTAGCAGAGGTACAGATTGAAGGGATAAATACGGCTGTGTCTGCTCTGCATTCCACATGGATTTTGGAAGTGACATTGCAAAGACTTTGGGTCCATCAGCAGTTACATTTTGAATTCCTGTTTCAGTTTCTCTGTAATTTAGAACATGATTTTGACATTGGACTTCTAATGAAAAGCATAATTTTGCTATTTTTAACTGAATGCAAATAGCACTTTGGACTCATTGAGAAGTCTTCCTTTCCAATATCGCATGTTCAGGCATGAGGGTAAGATGATCTGACTTAGCAGAGCAGATTGTGAGTTTGTGTACACAGGTTTCACTCTGGCTAGTGCTAAGTGAGTCTGAAGTATAAATCACAGAATATCAGACTCTCACACTGGTTTGGGTTAGAATTGCCCTCTGGAGATCATCTAGTCCAGTCCAGTCCCCCTGCTAGCACAGAATCCTCTAGAACAAGTTGAACAGGATTGTGTTGAGGGGTGTTGGTATACCTCCAGAGAAGGAGACTGCACAGCCTCTCTGGGCCACCTATTCCAGTGCTCTGCCTTCTTCATAGTAAAGATTTTCTTCACATTAAATTGGGTTGTCTCTTGCTTGGTGCAGGACCTGCACCAAGCCTTTTCTGAACTTCACTAGGTTTCTCCCTTCCCATCCCTCCAGCCTGCTCAGGTCTGGCTGAACAGCAACACAGCCTTCTGCTGTAGCAGCCACTCCTCCCAGTTGTATATCCTCAGCAAACTTGCTGAGGGTACACTCTGTCCCTTCATCCAGGTCACTGAAGAATAAAATGAAAGCGTTTGGTCCCAGTACTGATCCCTGGCAAGCACTGCTGGTTACAGGCCCCCACCACTGTGCCACTGATCACAGCCCTCTGAGCTTCTGTCAGACAGCTCTCAAAGCACTTCACTCTGCACTCATCCAACCCACACTTCCTGAGCTTATCTGTGAGGACATTATAGGGCACAGAGTCAAAGGGCTTGATGAAGTCAAGAGACATAGCATCCACTGTTCTCATCTAGTCTACCCAGACAGTCATGCCATCACAGAAGGCTCTTGGATCAGGTAGGTATGGTTTCCTCCTGGTCAACACATATTGACTCTTCCTGACAACCTTCTTTTCCTGCACATGCCTACAGATGACACCCAGGATGTGGGTGAGATTCTGATGAAGTTGGCTGGCCTGGAGTTCCCTGGGTCCTCCTTCTTGCCATTTTTGAAGACTGCAGTAACATGAAATTGCAATGAGATCATGTTGCTGTGACTGCACAGTTCTCCAGTTCTTCCTATGCATTCCCCATGTTGCTTATGTTGGTTATATGCATTTCAGAGGGGTGACTGAGCATACAGGTTTCCCAGGTGCAAGAGGATGCAGCACAACCATATACAGCCTTGAGGTGTTTGCCTTCTTACCTTGGGAAGCAGCTGTGGGGCATTTGTAGCTGCTCTGGTTGGCCTGGCTTGTTCCCCACCTGGATGGGAAGGCATGAGCATTCCCCTTTGCACTCTGCCCCCTTGAGTCCCTCAGTTTAAAGCCCATCCCTCCAACCTGTCTGTTCTGCTGCCACAAGGACTAATAGCAAGATAGGACACTACATAAATTTGTTGTGTGTCCAATAACATTTAATTTCTTTTTATGTGGTAGTGAGAACAGACGTTTTTCACTTCCAGGGAAGGAGAAGCAATGTGTGGATTCTGTTCATCCAAGCATCAGGAATAATATTTCTCCCCAGTTAGGATGACATGGTAACAACAAGGGTTCTCTCTTCTCCTCTATCCCTACACTATCCAGAGAGATTTTAGGACTCTGTACAATAAATTTATAAAATCAATGCCAGTGAAGATCTGATGACAGCTTTGTTAATTTAATTCTGCAATGAATATTTTCCAGATGTTATCTCAAGTAATGCAATGGTGTTTTTGCTTTGTAATGAAGGACACCTTACAGTAATTTCTCTGACATTCCACACAGAGGAATTTGCTAATTTTTTTTTTTGGTTTTTAAGATTGCCAAGAAGGATACTGAGGTCTCCTTTCACCATCCTTATAGTGAAACCAATCATAGGAAGGAGCAACACTGAACAAACATGATCATCTCATATGAATCTGACAATAAATTTCATGGGTATGACCTTGTTAATAATAACATTTTGACTCTCAATATGAAGTCTTAGCTTTGTTTTCTATACAGTTTGAAACTGTTACAACCTTTTTTTTTTCTTTTCAATAGCATCTTGTACATCATAAATTATGCGCATTCAGTTTTGTAAGAGATTAGCAATGTAGTTTTCCCTTAGAGCAAGACAACTGAGCAGTCTCAACACACCTTTCTTCTCCAAGTTCACTTTTTTCACTATTTCACACTTTATTTCAGTCAGGATGAAGAAATTGTGCTAAGTAGCTTGTTACACATGGGACAGGACTCCTAGCTGTCTAAACTTTCCAAAATANCCTAGCTGTCTAAACTTTCCAAAATAATCCCCAACCCCCTAAAAAAAAGAGGTAATATTCAGAAACTTCTCTTCTGGGATAGAAATTGTTTTCAAAGAGTTATTGTGTGCTGCTATTACATCAGCCAGTTCATATTTAAGCTCTCTCTCTAGTTTAGAATGTCTTGTTCAGTTGCATTATCATAATGCCATTTTTTATTACACCAGTTTTGGCTGCATGTCACTTCAACTAACCAAGGCCTACTTTTATTGCCCTGATGTATCACAGACAGGAACAGAGACACTGCTGAAAAGAGCAGGGAATAGCTTCACAGGCCTCAGCAGGGAAATAGAAATAACATATTTTCTAGGGAAAAAACAGGGACTGTGCAAAGTTTTCAGCAACCTAGAAAATAATTGAGCTGATAGTTTTAAAATAAGCCTGGGAAAAATAGATCTCTTTGTGAGTACATAGAAGGTACAGTTTTATTTCTTTAAAATATCTTTTATATTATAGAACTCTTCCATCAACAAATTTGCTTCATATATTTAGTTCAAAGTTGATTGTCCAGTAAAGATGATTTTACAATTGAAAGGTATTTTGGGACCTACTTAGACACATCTCAAGTCTCTGGCTAATGTACCAACTGAACCTTGAAGAACTGAATGGAGCTTGATTCATATCGGAAAATTAACAGAGTTCTACATCATCATGAGGAGGAAATACAGCTTAGACAAGTTTCTCTGGCACCATAGAAACATGATTTATTTATTTTTTATGTTATTCAAACATTGGAATTCATAAATATACAACTTATTTTTAAATTACTTATGATTAATAAATAAAAGCTTCCACATACCTTTCCATTATATTTTTATATGTAAAATATAGGATTGTTCAGGTTTCCACCATTTAAGTTAAATTGAAAAGGCTTTCTATCTTTGCAAACATTACCATACGTATTCTTGTTTGAAAAGTATGGGGACATTTAAAATTATGAGGACAGGAGGCTTATTCTCAGCTTTTTGTTGTTAACTTTTACTGGGGAGTACTGCTTGGAATTCGAGAATCTCAGGATATATTAACTGACAATTTAAATTGACAGCAATGAAAATTTCATAAATGAATGAAACATTAAAATCAGTGTTTTCTAACTAGATATTAAAGAAAGTGCTCTTCACGTCAAATACAAATAGTTTTGATTTAAATAAGTGAACTCTTTTCAAGTGCAATTTCTTTTTAACTTACTTTAGAAATAAATTCTCCTGAGAGACATTAAATAGTAATTACTNCTTCTCTGATTTCCTAATCTTCAGTCTAATATCCTCCACTAACATTTTTACAGATTAAATTATACTTATCTTTACAAAGAATGGAACACATTGATTCAAAATCATTCTTCCCTATTTTCCTCTGGTATTCAGAATACAGCAGAACTTTGATATTAAAAATTTGCTTCCTGTTTACACCAAAATATCTCTTTGGATAATTTTATTTTACTGTCTTATCAGATTTTAGCTTTTTCCTTTAGTCCACTTCAATTTCCTGAAATCTACTTCATAGCTTAGAAAAGTAAAAAGCATATTTAAGCCTAAAATTCAGGTTATTACAATTTTTAGTTGCTCTGACACTAAAAATATCTTTTATAATAGTCTTTCCTACATGGACAGATTTATGTGTTTTACTAACAGCACAGTATTTTGTTTTCAGGGATGACTCAATCATACCAAAGCATGTTCTTAATGTACTTTTATCTATGAAACTGTGAATTAATAAGTAGAGGTTTGTTCTCCTTCAAGCTGACCTTACAGTGAATATCTTTCAGAAAGTATTCTCTACACAAATGGTAGACTTAAAAATTATTCCCAGTTTTGCATTATCAGTGCTAAAAACCAACTTACGCTGCATTTAGTTGAAAGCTCATCCTCTCCTTCTTTGCTTTTTGGGGTTAAGAAGGAGGGGCTTTTTCAAACAGCATTCAGTTTTTACTTTGGAACTTCAAACTGTCCTCATGTTGAAGACTGGTTCTGTTTAACTTCAGAACAAAATAATCTTACTGGAGCTGTTATTTTCTTGAAGG
>VWZD01013282.1:233933-245507 GCA_013396695.1 Sakesphorus luctuosus | reverse complement strand
AATAAATAAATAAATAAACAAACGGAAGTCCTGAATTAAATTCTAAACATGAAACATTATTAAATAAAGTGGTTTAAGTTCCTCACACAGTAGGTCCTTGTTTCATTCAAAGTTGTTATTCTATGTCCTCTGCTGCAGTGTGACCTAAAAACCTATATGTTTGTCTAAATATGAGCTAACATAAACCATCCCAAACCTCTAAATCTCTGTATATTCTGACCATAACCAAACTCAAGACTGATGTCATCTTCTCAAGCTTTTTAAAAAAGGATGCAGGGAAAGAGGCACACATAAATTTTCTATTTTTATTTCTGCCCAGGCAAGTTCAGTATTTTGAAATATAACAATAACTGTTTAATTTACTGGAAAGTCAAACTACTTCTGTGGCAAAACTTGTTGTTCACACCTTGGAATGCCTGCTAATATGTGTTTAGACTGTATTCATAATATTAGTGGAATATCACTGTTTAAGAAAACCATTAACATTGGATTTGTATTAAAAAAAAAAAAAAAGTAACGATGTCTTGGAGTTTCCTAACAGACCCATAGTACTTGTCCATAAATTTACAACTCTCATTGAAGGGTGAAACACAGGACAGCTGCTTCTAATCAAGGATATTAATCAGAAATTTATTGAACCTGCTAACAAACTGCAGACATAGACTTAAGCTTTGTAATAGAAAGATATCCACTTGAGTAGGCAGGAGGTTACATTTTGAGAAAGGAAGGAAAACACAGTTTATGTGTGGTTATATCACATATGTTACATATGCCAGGGACAATTTTAGAAAGGATGCATTCACTCTGCAGTAACATTTGTTTATTAGGAAATCACTTATAATTTCCTTCCCCTTGTCCTGATTAGTTAAAATAAAACAACAAAGCAAAACTCCCCACAATATTTTTTGACCTCTACTTACGAGAACACCCTGACTTTACAGAGGAAACCTGATATGTGGTAGAATTTACTGGTTTACATACTACAGACTGTGTTTGATTGGTATTTCTTCTTTTCCTAGAGATAAAAACAGGAAGTACATTATAGTGATGCTCTATTTTGCTTTAAAAAGTTGTAAATAATATGTTAAAGAGAGTGAACTGCTCAGATACTGAAAAAAAACCTGTAGAAATAACACAGAGATGCTTCTCATTTCTAACCAGCACTTTCCGCACAGCCATCATATACTGAGACACTGACCTTTTTACTAATAAGTTGTGACAAGACCCCAGTCTGGTCAGCTCCTTGATGTGGAACCATGTGCACCTTTTTGTTAAAGTGATATTGCGGAAAATCACTAATGACTTTCCAATTACTAAAACACTATCTTATTAAAGCATAAGGAACAAGGAGGCTTTTGAACTAGAGAGAAATCAGATTTGCTGATCTTCACTAGAAGATCTGACAAAAAAAGAAAAAAAAAATTCCCCAACCCCTATCTCTTGTATTTTTCTGGGATGGGATTTTTCCTCAACTCCTGATCTAGAAATTTCCAGTTATGTGTGTGTGTGTGGTTTTTTTTAATTATTATTAGGCTGTGTCATGCAGTTGGTTATGTTATTGCACCCCACTTTACATCTTTGCTCATAAGCTCTCTCTCCCTTGCAGTCCAGAATTTGTTCCCTGAGCTGATCATGTTCAGTGGCTTCCAGGGACAGCTTCCATCTTTCATTCAGGCAGTTCTGCATTTTCTGCTGCTCCAGAAAAAATTAGTGACCAGGCAGATTTCCTTGCTTCTGGTGGGCACGCACTATGTCAGAGAAACTTTCATGGAGTTTATTATTTTATCTTGACTATAGAGTCAGCCAACAATAGCAGCACCCAGCTTCTTATAAGTGGGATTGGAAGCAGGTGCACAGAGAAACTACTGGAGCTACATGTGGCATGGAGTGGATGCATCACATCAGGCAGCACAAATTTAGTGTGTGTAGAGCATGTTTGTTAAGTATTCATTCCAAAAAAACATTACAGACCTTTTCTTATTTAGTCAAGTAACGGAAAAAAATATTTTATGATCTAGTCATTAAGTGTTTTGGTAGAGGTTAGCTCTTCTGGAAAAGCTTTTGTATGATCCTGTATTCTACTGAAATGTGTTTAACATGTTGAAACTTCTGGCACTACCTAAACATCAAAAAACATCGGTGTAGGAAGGGTTGAAACATGAGGATGCAAGAAAGGAGGTATCAAAAGGCAAAGTGAGCTGTCTAGATTGGCACATGAGGTTGGAGACAATAAGTAGAATAAGAATCAGTATTTTATGCTATATACAATTAAGTTATTTCAGGAAAAAAAGTCCACCTGAGTCTTACCAATAGCCTAGCTGTTTCAGCCATAAGCATGTTTGTTGGTTTTTATTTTTTAATTCTGAAGAAACATGAAATTTAAAAAAGTCCAGTATTGATACAGTCTATCATTTTAGAGGAATACCTTTGCTGGTAAAATCATCCACTTGGTGAGGCTGTATAAATTCAATGTCAAAATGGCTGGGAATCTTGTAGATTCATCCCCACTGGCAGTGCCTGTTACAGTCTTTTATAGCAGTCTACTCAATGAATGTGTCGGTTATTGGCTCTTGGGGCAAGAACTGTCTGGGCACTGTTTATCAGTCATAATGAGCTCCTGAGCATTGTGTGCAATCTGCAGAAGGAGATATAATTGAAGTGGAAGAACACAGAAACAAAAGTCATCTTTTGTTTATGTGCTGTCATTGCTAGGGAAATAGGAGTGGGGGGGTTGATACATAATGGGGAGCCGTTTGTCTGTTTTCGAAGCAGGGATTCTTCAGCAGACCTGATGCAAAGCCTCACGGAAGCATAGAGAGAACTCATTTTTCTTTTTCCCAAGGATGAGAGCTGGTTCATTCCTGTCACAGAAAGAAGGGAGAAAGGTAGAGAAAACAGACAGGACTAAGATCAAAATCTTTTGCAGAGCAGGCTTTATCTCCTGTGTGTAGAGAGATGGGAGAGGTTTCTGCCTCACATTTTTCTGCCCTTCGTTACCCACACTGTATGAGGGGAGCAGTGGAGACCTATTTTTCTTTTCTTTTTTTTTTTTTTTTGTCTTTCAACACCATATTATAGACAAAGAAGAAAGAGGAATGGTAATTCTCCTAGAAACTGCCTGATTTTGCTGTATTTAAAGCTAATCCTTAAGAAACTTTAATCTGAATGCAGAACAACGAAAGGTTTAAAATTATCATGTGCCATAAACATAGAATATTTTATGTGTTATATGTATAAAGGCATATACATATGCTGATTATTAATTATGCCTCCCCCACAGAGTTTTAAGTTTTAATTTAGTGTGTGAAAAAATATTGTACTCACTTATTAGCTATAGATGAGTAGATACATATTAACCAAAGAAGCAGCAGGTCTCTGACCCAAGATCAGAGCTGTCTTCGTCAATTTATAAAATTAATTCTCCTACTCCATCCTAGCCCTAAAGAGAACACTGAATTTGAAAAGAGAACTTTGATGTATGTATTAGACACATCATTCACACATCAGATTCTACAGTTACATGGGGAAGAGACAGAGTATGAGAGAGCCTGGGTTCACTGCTTGCTCCGTCCTCTGTATTGACCTGCAAGCTCTGTATATACTTTCTGTTGGAGGAGTACATCACAGGGAAGGTATTGTGTAGTGCTGTTCTGCATGTATTTAAAAAAAAAACAAAACAACCAACCAAACATGTGGATACCCCACCAATTAAAAAACAAAACAAAACAAACCAAAACACCCCACACATATCATTATGTAGGTTTGCAATTCAGGTACCTCCTCAGACTTCCAAATTTAAATGCAGAATGAATAAAATAAAACAACTTAAGACAATTTACTGTCTGAATTTCTTTTTGGACACAAGCAGATCTAAAATGACCTCAGTTACTGGAAAACCTGCAGTTTGAGCTGCCTTTAGTCCACCAATTCAGGACATAAAGACTGGATAACTGAAAAGCAATTTTTGAGTGCAATGTGTTGTAGTGTGTATAGTGTGTTGAGAGCCCTGGAATACAAAACGTGAATACATTCAAAAATAATTATAAATTAAAATCATAAAAATGAGAAAAAAATCATACTTTTCAAATAAACTGCAATTACGAATAAGCAATATTCACCACCATTTTAAATGCTATTTTATGAAACTTGCGGTATTTCCTTTTGTGGGATAAATTTTTGATTGGTGACCCAGCTTGGTGGATTGTTGATAAAATCTTTGTTGAAAAATGTGTGCAGCTCTTGGGCCTCAGTGGGGAAGAAGTGTAGATTTCAATCTGCCCATAGCTGCTGGTTCCCCAGCTGGCAATCTCAGCAGGGACATCAAATACAGAATCAACCACTCACCCCTAGAGGTCTCCCCAGGTCAGAATTAAGAAACGATGTCAGAATATGGTAGAAAAGTTTATGTCTGACATTAACCATTATTATGTGTGTAACAGAAAAATATCATCAGCCACTTTCAGTCGTTTGATGTAAACAAAGTTTTTCCAAAGATACGTAGCTTAAGCTTAATTATATTCTCTTTGTTATGACTGTGAGGGTCATCCATGGTCACAGTTTTTAACTTCTGGGGGTCCTTCCCTTTCCTGTGTAACATAATTAGTTGCACTTTATCTGTTAAGGTTTTGTTTTCAGTAAATCATTAGCATCACTCATTTCAAGTCTAAATTTGAAGTATGTTTCAACTTCCTTTCCTGTAAAAGGAATATATAGACTGATAGCTCATTAAAATTAAACAAAAATGCCATTAAGAAGCTTAAAATTCATATTTTCTTTCTTCTCAGTGTGTTTGAAGAATGTTAAGCATCCACATTGGATCAAAAATTAAATGAGGAGAAAAATGTTTCATTTTGGAAAGTGCTCAGATGTTGTCATCAAAGCTAGAACCTGAAGATAACTGAAAATCTGTCACTTTTCCAAAATAATAGGAGGGACACAATTTATATTTGTTATTAGAAAAATCAATTTTTTAACCGCACATTGTAGAAGAATAAAGCTAAGAACAGTGTTAGAATGTAAAAAACAAAGCAATACTGATGCCTGTTTTAATATATCAAATAATCTAGAAATTATTTTAAAATTACTTTTCCCTATCTAATTAAGTCCAAATCCACAGATTTCAGAAACATATTTGTTAATTTAACTCTATATTCAAATCTGATTTTTTTTTTTTCATGGTGTGCATAGCTGTCCACTTGCAGCAGGGTTAAATATATGGTTCTGCTTCATTAGTTGAGACCCCTCATCTAGCTAATTTATTCAGTTAAATTTTCTTTGCATGTGGTAATAATAGTCATAGTTTTAGATGTAGGAAAAGACCTACATCTAAATCTGAATTTTTCAAAGTTTAAAAAACAAGATGGGAGAGGAGGGACTCCCAGTATTTGTGAATCTTAATATTTTATCCCTCCTTTCCAATCAATAGCTTAATAGCAACTACTGCAGCCTTGAGATCCCAAAGTGAGAGTTGGCATTTAACTGATCTAATCAGTTGAGAACATTTATATCTGTGGAGTCAGAGCTATTACACTTACTGAAAAACAGAATATAGGCTTGGAGCAAGGGACACATCCATCATCAAGAGCGATGTCTGAGGTAGGGCTTTGGATCTCACAAATGTATTATTGCTTTACATGGCAAGCTTTATTGCTAAATGAAGACAAGTTTATTCTATCATGAATTTTACTTACCAAGTGCTTCTTCAGAAAGTGGAGGAAACATTTTTTTTTTTTTCTGTTTTTTTGGGGGGTTGTTGTTTTTATTTTGGGGAGGGAGAGGGCCTTTTACTTATTTTCATAGTTTTTCTGACAAAGAAAAAAGTGTATTATTGTTATCTTAAACACAAGAGGGCTTTAGAGGCTCATATTTAAAGTATTACTTCTCACATCTTAAGTAGTTTTCACTGATCAATTTTCATTTTATACAGGATGCAGAAAAGTGTTATCTTTTATTTGATTTTACTCAGCTCCCCTTTCCCCTCAGGTTGGAGAGGGGACAGACAGAGTGGGAAAAGGAGTAAATCAGTTGTGCTTTCTTCCCAATGACATGAAAAGTTCATAGAAAAAGCACAAAACTTCATTTAATACTGCATAAAATGAAGGCTCAAAATCTCTGAATTGTAATTTGGCTCCAGGAAGAACAACGTAATGATCACAGAATTAGTCTTCTGTTAGTACTGGACTGAAAAAATCCCCTGTTTTGTATATTGTACAGTACACCTTTCTACTTGATATCGTTTTGTTGGGGGGAGACCTACAGAAGTTTGTCTAGGCCATCTTTGTGTGTGTGTTTTGGTATAGGCTTTGTGTTTGGATTTTTGAGGGTAATTTAGTTAGTCAAAAGGAAATGCTGGCAGGCATCAAGTAGTCAAGCCTGTCACTAATCCAATTTACTAATTTTTCATTTCTGTGTTCACTCTATAATTGACCATGTTAAAGATGTAAAAGTATTTTAGAACCTCGTTAACTATCACTGTGAGGCAGCACTGTACCTCTCTTTTTCTTCTAAACTCATATGGTGAAGTATTCACAACAACAACAACAACAACAAGAGTATGATCACTAAAATATATAATATTAATTTGACATTCAAAGTGTATTTCTTGTGCAGCTGTAGATAAGATGTGCTCACTTGTGAAATATTCTAATATACTTAGTTTAAATAGGCTTGATTTCTGGTCAAGGAGAGTTAACGCTCTTTTAGGCTAGATCTAAGACAGAGTATGAATAGAAATTTTAAATGATTTACTAAAATGTAGAACTATAAAATTTCATTTAACAACTTCTCAAAATTTATTTATGTTGTAACGTTTTTCCATGCACAAAATAAATATGTGTAAAGATGCATAGTGGCTTTCACCATAGTCCTGGATTCTTCTAATTCAAAATCAAACAGCATTTGACACGATGGCATTGTGTTTTGTTGCTCTAAGGCAACAATTATGCTACTGTCCTTTGCACCTTAGGAAGATATTGTAACCCAATAATTAACAGACTACATGTTGATCATAGTTTCCTGATAAGTCATGTTGGTAAGAATGCAAATATAATAAAATTTTCCTTCTTCCTTCTTCTGTTGCAATATAACAATTGGAGGTCTTATTTTCCAACTCTCAGCGATAGACTTAAACTATTTTTTCCTTTTGTGTCCTGTTGAGAACAGGACACAGTCTTTGTCTCAGTTATAAGCTTTGTCATTCAATACTACTTTATTTGCAGGGATTTTAGGTCAATATTCTTTATTTGAGATCCACAATGTTAGAGGAGTCAGTAGATAGTGTCAAATGAGGAAACCTGTTAATTTAGCCAGTTCTAAGGTACAGGAAAGGGTTTGGCTGCCAGCAGCAAAGTCATATCTTTCATCAGCTATTCTCCTTCAGCATTTTATGTCTGTGTGTGCATATGTGTAAGTATTAAATAATCTTTTCTCCTGATTTCTCTAACAGTTTTTTTTGTGTTGTGTGAATGATCCAGTTTTATTTCAACACGTCCTGGAATATTTATCAGAAAATATCCCGACCTCATTAGTTTTGCTAACATTGTTCTGTTTATCGCTGCTTTGGGGGAAAAACGTATCACCCAAAAGGCTTAATAGGGATTTTCAAAATTGGGGGTGTTTTATGTTTTTATGTTTTTTTACGGGTTTTTTTTATGTCTAAAGTATACGCATTTTTATGAATATGAAGACATTGTAGTCAGCTTGCTTAGTTTAACATAGTCATTAAAAAGGTGTGAAAAAAATTGCATATATTATCATAGTTACTGAATGTTTCTACAATATATTCTCATTCATGGACCTCTTAACCCAGTAGACTCTTTACTCATTTTTTTTGTTTTGTGTAGTTGTTGTTGGTTTTGTTTAATATTGTTGTTGTTTTATTTATTATTACTATTATTATTATCAGTATTATTATAATTACATTTTGTTTTTTCTTTTTCTAATTCTGTCCTAGAAGGTTTATTTGAATTGTTTAAGGAAACTTCAATCAAACTGTTAGATATCAGGAACTCATTTTGATTAATTGATTACAATGAATGGCTAATTTTCCTTTTGAAACAGTCTATGTTATTCTTTAGTCTTTGATCATTAGATGATATCACAATTCCCAAACCAAATTTATTCTATAAATTCTGGTATATGTTAAGATCCATGCAGAGTTCAGAGGCATGTTTTGTCTTCTCTACAGCAATTAATCAAAAATGCTGCAGTCTGTTGACTTTTTCTCCACAGGCCCAAGGCACTTATTGATTTTGCAGTTTCTTCCTGTGTGACTGTATGATTCTTGAGTCTGATTCCTGAAATGTAAAGTTTCTGTTACTTCCTGCTGTTATATCCACTGGAAGCTTCACTAATGGAAATCACAGAATCACAGAATATGCCAAATTGGAAGGAACCCACAAGGTTTCTTGAGTCCAATTCATAGCCCCAGTCCATTCCCAAGAGTCACATCATGTGCTTGAGAGTAAATTCATTACAGAAGTGTTCTAAAATCAACCAACAAGGAAATTTTTAAAAAGGCATACCACTTCTAGATTTAAGCTTGGGATCTGCCAATTGCTATAGGGATGATCTCTCTTGCAAGGACATTAAATGGATTTCCCAATGCTGGTGCACTTGCTTAACATGAAATTCTCCCTTTGAACTGACATAAAAGACACCTGGAACATCATCCATTGCTCAAGAGTATTTGCACACATATGTGTGCGGTGAAACCCACGAAGAGGGCAGAGTGGCTCAAGAATGCTGGTTTAATTTCAAGGGTCATCTCCTCCAAGCTCAGGAGCAATGCATCCTAACAAGGAGGAAATTGGACAGAAATGCTAGGAGACTTTCATAGGTTGGATAAGTTGATGCTGAGCAAATTCAGAGAAAAAAAAAAGTTTCAATGGCAGGGAGAGTTGGCACTAGATGATCTTTAAGGTCCATTCCAACCCCTTAACATTTCATGATTCTTTGATTCTGATTGTGAAAGGAAGTGGAAAAAAATGAGGAAAGAAGAACAGATGATTTAGCCACAGCTCTATTACAGCACTATAACATCAGGACATGGCCTGTGTGTGGGTCCCAGCTGTGAGTGAGGGGACACTTGTGTGCTGTGGTACTGCAGCTGGTGTTTGTGGTGGTGCTTTGCACATGGGGGCTGCAGGTCCCTGACTGTAGGATGGCTTCGTCCTGCATCCCATGATAAACGATGTACCTACATGTAATCGATGTTACCAGAATGTGTACGTTGGTTTTTTTACCTCAGGAGAGGGATAGGAAAAAGTCATGAAAGTGGGTGTTTGAATTATTTATATAAATGTTTTCAAAGTTTCAATGGAGAGAAATAAAAAAACAAACAAGAAAAATAATGTAATTAGGAGAAACTTTGTGGTGCTGCTTCTCTGTAGTGGGGTAAAAAGCACACTGTTAGTAATTTGAAAATATGAAAATATATACATATATATATTATATATATATATAAAACACATTTGTATAAGTTTTGAAATCCCTAGAAGGTAAGATATAACAACAATGTGAAGTTGAACTATAGCAGAATTGGTTGATAAGCTTATTACTTGTTTTGAGATTTAACTGAAGTTTCACAAATTCAAAATGACGTTTTCTCCAATTTCTATTAGGAAAAAACACTAAAAAGGATGACTTAAAAAAAAAAGGACAAAAAATAAATGTGGTATTTCAGGAAAGTACAGCTCATTTGTGCTACTTATGTGCTCTTCCTTTAAAAAGAATGGCCTAAGAATTATGTTGAACCCAAAAGTGAAAGCTACTCTATTTTATAGCCCTTTCAGTGATAAGAACATCAATCTTTGAGCAGATACCCATCATGCTTTGCCTTTTGCTATAAATATTTATCACTTAAATGTTGTCTGTATAATTTAAAAGGCCAGTATAAAAGGCAGCAAATGAATGTGCACAGCTTCAGCAAGAAGGTTAGTAAATAATATGCTTCTCAAATTACAGATGGGAAAACTGAGGTGTTACAACCTTTCTCAAGTCACAGTCAGATTCAAAGAAGACACCTGGGCTAAAGCTGTTAATTTATATTAACAGAAGACTTAATGCACATATAATGATTTGACAAGGTAGAGATTTCACCTCTATCCTGTTTCAGCTGTGAGTCTGCACTTCAGTGAGGGGTGCATTTTATGCATGGTGTGAAGGAGCTGCATATTTCACAAAGTGAGTTGGGTGATGCATACGTAAAAACACATTTATTCTGGAATTGCTCCCCACATGACAGTGCTTTTTCTGAAATTTAGCATCTAAGAGAAGAAGTGCTTCCCAAAAGCTATGAGAGTCCATAGACTGGGGTGGTTGTTTGCTTTTGGGGGTTTTATTTTTATTTGGGTTTTGTTTGTTGGAGTTTTGTTTGTTTGTTGTGAAATAGCTAACTGGAATATTTAGCTTCATGAAGAATGTTATTCTGATATTTAAAATTAGTTTAACAAACTGTTTCTTATTTAAGTTGTTTATCATGAGGAAATAATGAAAAACAGTTAGCAGTCACCCTTCTGTCTTTCATCTTTTTGCCTTACTACTTTAAGCATCATTTCAAAATGATATAGAATAAAAAGTCTGCTATGGTTGATGGATGAACTTCTCAGCTAGGCAAAAGCAATGAAATTCCTTTTTATATTAAAACTTGCTGGAAAATGTATAAATAATTAAAATTTATTTAATTGAGAGGTAAATAATTTATATGTTCTTGTTGTTCACCTTTGTAGGCATTTATATTACTACAGCAATTTATAGTAAGGAAATTCTGCTCCTGTCTTTTAATCATTTTTCCTTTCTCCTTGTTTGACTGGATTCTTTTAATTGAATAAAGAGGAAAGGTAGTTAGATATTTAAATATATAAATCTCACTCATTTGACATCCATTGTGTCATTTTGTTTGTGACATCAGGTTTACCTGTTTGGAATTTCATTTTTCCAAACAGATGAGAATGTAAGAGTTCTAATTTAAAGTATCAATCACAGAAAATGAACATAACCTAATGTCACTGCTGAATCAGGCCATCAATTTATTGTTTTGTAAAAGCAATCAGCAAGCTATCAGGCAATAAAGTATATGGGAAAAGTGCTTCTTTTGAAACAGCAGGGCAATTGACAATGATATACTGATGGAGAATAGCAACTATTTTATAGCATTGTGTGCATATTACTTGTTTAAAGCTCTGAACTGTTCAACAGATGTGAAATATGTTTCTTCTTATTATGGATCAATCTAGTTTGTTTAATAGTCTTGCATGCCACTTAGATTTGCTGTCTTATTTAATGAGGTTATATTTGCCCTCTCTGGCTCTTTTTTTTTTTTTTTTTCCACTTGAGGAAGGTATGACTTTAGTTTTTCACGCAGTTTTCCAAGGAACAACAAATACTTGGACAGTGTTTTTTTTCACTTTCTTGTTATGGCAAGTGCCACAAAGCAAATTGCAGAGTCCTGTTACTGTACCAAAAGAATTCTGTACTCTGTTAATAAGATGAAATGGAGTTTTTCATAAACATCTAAAATACATGATATGAGTAGTGATTTGTTGGGGGTTTTTTTCTGTAGTTGTCCCCGTCCCC
>VWZD01013282.1:210609-233809 GCA_013396695.1 Sakesphorus luctuosus | reverse complement strand
CTCACCCAATCTGTGCTGGTGAGGTGCACATGTTGTATTCCTGTAGTGAACCCTGCAACTGTTATCTGCTATAGGCAGGAGGTCTAAAACTAGCAATCTCATCTGTGTCATCGATGCTGGGAAAAGCGGATGTGGCCTCAGGGACAATGAACTGTTAGAAATAAAGTATTAAATAGTCTTGGTTACTTTTGATGGGTCCTAAAGGATTGCTGTGGTAGTTGGTACCACACAGTTAAATTTACTAGCCTGTTACCAGAGTTTTGATGAGATTTCCAGCAGAATTTTTAATCACTTAACCTTTTCCACTGCATTAAGATCATCTGTCAGGAGTCTCTTTTCTTAATGATTAATAAAAACCTCCTTTGCCTTCACATTTTCTTTACCTTTTAAACTCCAGTATATTCCTAGAACTCTTTTGTTGCCAAGGGAATTTGTAGCCCCATGTTCAGATCATACCATTTTGTGCTATCTTTTGGTAGGATTTAGTTTTGGGGTTTCTAAATAAATAAAGTTTATTTTTCACAATTAAAAATAAATGAAGTATTTTCCTGTACAGTCATTCAATATATGGGTTTGTTGCCCTTTATATATCGAACTGTGTTCTAAAAAGTATATATTCAATTCTTATTTAAAAAAATAAGAATAAAACAAACATTACAAAGTTCCTTTGAGGATAAACATTATGATTAATAAATCAATAAAAAGAATGCAAACTGAAGAATTAATATGTTAACATTTTCTTATGGTAGCAAAATTAGTGTGGCAGGCTAAGAATAGGAATTGCCAATCTCCATGCTAAGTTCTTTTTTTTTCTCAGTTACAAAGATTTTTTAAATATACTGTTTATGTACCATTTCAGGTCTGTCTTATAGTAGATAAGGTGATACAGCCAACAGCTTTATCATACGGTTCTGTTTTTCTCAGAGAGCTCCTGAAGTTTTGCACTGAAATATACTGTGTCCATATTATATTTTTTTTTTCTTATTTAAAGAAATGTCCATAATATTATATATCTATTCTAGGAAAAGTACAGTCAAATATATGCTTTTCAATATTGCTGCTGAAAGTGATGGTTGTCTTTGATTTCCATGCAATGACACTCACTAATTTTTTGGCCATCTTTGGAAGAAATTTTATGTCTTGTACAAATGATTTTTTTATGGGTTTTTTTCACTTCTCTTATCCCTCAGTGTTAAATCTCCTATTCCGAGTTTCTTTGCCATCCTGTAAAGAATTTGCTAATGAACACAGGAGTAGAAAACACTTCTATTTTTATAACTCTGGACATGAAAGTTCCATAAATAAAGGTAACCAAAATTAAATTTCCTACTTCCTGTTTAAAATTTCTATTATACACGTGCAATTAACTAGCATTGCACTACTAGAATATTTGCTTTATAAAACTCTGATCAAGAGGCTGAAAAAATAGAAAGCCTAACACTAGCAATTTTAAAAGCCAGGTGATTTTATTTTCTTACCCATTCTCACTGCAAGTACCTCTTTCTCCCACCACTGAGTTCTCTTCCTTTGGGAAAAGCTTACTCCCTCCTAAAAAAAGTGACCCATTTCTTAAGTGACTATGAACTGGCAAATACAAATTTTAGAAAACATTTCTCATAGTACAGGATCTTTGTTGTTACAATACCTCCAGTTCATATTTTAATTTCTAATTGTTAGATAGGTAACAAAGTAAGGTAAATGACAGGTAGCTAGCTAAGATAAGCTTAAACAAAGTTTTAAATACACAAGACATTTTGTGGTTCTGAACAGCTCAGTCAGATTTTGACAACTCAGGCATTTTTGAAGTTATTGTTCCATTCACTCATGACTTTCTGGAGATAAATAGTTCTATCAAGAAGTATGGTAGCTGAAGTAAGTGCATTAAATACTGTGGTTTGATGTCAGTAAACCTCCTGCAATGAAGGGGAAGATATCCAGGAAAGTCTTTAATAAATATGTTTCAAGATGTTCTTCCTGAACCTCTCAATACAATATAGATATGATTATGTGAACCTAATAGACTTTGCATTCAATTAAATTTTAATCCATCTGTAAAAAAGAAAAAAACCCCAAAAAACAACAAAACCCCAAAATTTTTAATTGGCTTCTATGGGATATCAATGGTTTTATTCCTCTGATGTTTGACTGCAATATTTATGTGTTTTCTTGATGGCACAGGGTCACCTAAATTCACACAGAACATCATTTTTGCTCGTTATGTGTTCAGAAATCTTAATAAAAACTCAAGTATGCTCTAAATATATTCTTGTTAGACACTTCAATAATGAACATACTTCACAAAACAGGACTAGGAGGCAGACTTTGGAGAAAAAAAGAAGGAAAATATATTGCTTAACTCTAGTGTTATCTTTTCAAAATACTAATTTTCCAGTTTTATCTGGAAAACAGGTTTAAATGACATACAAAAGTGATCCTCTTTCAAGAATAACAAAGCCCACAGAAGGCAATTACATATTGATTTAGCATCACTGATAATTTAATACTTGTAAACATTTATGATATGTCCTGACTCTACTTGTCTTTTCATTTTTTCAGTACACACTACAATGTAATAGGATATGGATCATTTTACTGTGAGGCTTTGGGAATTTTTGCCTTTTTCATGTTTTCTTGTCCATAAGCCCCACTGTAAGAGACCAGATTCATATCTCACTAGATTGCTTGCTTAATGTGTCAGATCAACCATTTTGTCTGTATGTGTGGAGGAAGGGGCCAGGCCTCTGATATCGCTGTCTTCAGGGGAGCGTCTGCAGCCAACGGGGCCTCCATGATTGAAAGACACATGGCATGGGAGCCCATGGAGCACCTGTCAATCAATAAGGCCCACCTGGTAGCCTGATAACCCCATAACTCCTGGAGCCTCTGACTGGCCATGGCAACCCTTGCTTTGGCTAAGGGGACAGTGAGTGCTCAGTGAACCAAATGTCCTGCCTGGTGGTGGGGAGTGGCCATGGTAGCCAAACCCAAAAAACAGGGACACACAGGGCCTCCATCTTGTTCAGCCTTCTGTTTCTGCCACCATATGACCATTTGGTGGTAGCTCTTTTTCTCTCCTCTCTCTCTCTCTCTTTCTTTTCTCAGTCTCCCTTTTCTTTTACTCTTTTATTTCTCTTGTATGTAATTCAAAACTGATTGAGTGGTATTTCCATAAGTTGTTGGTTGATGTTTGCTGGGTGCTGAGTAGCCTTTTATTTTAGTGTAATGTTTTTGTGGAATCCTCTCATTGGTTGTACATTCCTCCTGTATACCTTTTGCCAAAACACCTGTTTTTACACTAAATTAAAAGAAGTTCTCTTGAGAAGCACTGTGCTATTCAAGGTGCCAAAGAACCAAAGGCTTTGCAAGAGTTCATGTGAGTGAAATCTCTTGGAGTCTTAAATTAAACTCCTGGAAAGCTTGAGGCTTTGAGAATGGGGTTTTACACCCATTGAAAGCAAAGGAGTGAGCATAGAAACTGTTGTTCTCCATTCTGATGAAGCCATTGTACTTTTAATTTGTTTAAAAAGCACTTTTACTCAACTCCTACACTTTTCCAAGGAGAAGCCAGGCAAGTCTGAGCATTTGTCCAAATATTTTTCTACTTGTTACACTTTTGTCATTACTCAAGACTAGTTTATTGTCGGAGGAAACCAACACAACGAGGAGTTCATCAGGTGGCAACAATACTACAAAAGATGGATTGATGAGCACGTAGAAGTCTGGTTTGAATGTTATACACCCAATATGTCTACCCTATTCATTTTTCCCTTAGTCATTCCTATCCAAGTTTCTTCATCCCACAAACCCCTAGGACATTTTCCCGCCAACCCATCCCTGATTGGCCCCAGTTTGGTGCAGTGCACCATTTTCCTTATATGGTTATATTGTAACACAGTTCCCCCATTGGTCCCTTCTCTACTCCTCCCCTTAATTTGCATGTCATCCAATGGGGTGCTTCGCTCCTCCCCATCTCTGCCCATTGCTCCGCCAAAGTTCTAGAAGGTCCCATGCCACCCTATATAAGTCCGGGCACCCCCAATAAATTTGCTTCTCCCTGTGGACTCTCGAGCTGTGTTGATCTCTTCATTCGGGGGACTGACACCGATTTGGGAGTGGGAGGAGCCGCCCTAGGCCTTGAAGGGACTTGATCCAGAGGAGCTCATAGCGCTGCTCCTTGAGACCTGCCTCTTGAGGCCGTGAACCCTCAACCACTGTATCAGTGGACATTTTTCATCCACCGATAGTTTATTATCTCATTTGCTCAGTTTATAGTTGTTGTAGAAATCTTGATCACCACTACTGAAATTAGAAAAACAGTTTTGTAACTTGGAATATTCTTATAATTTGGAAATTTTTTTTTAAAGAGGGATTAACTTCCTGTAGTCATGGAAACTTCTTAGCAAATGCTTTGGACTCTATTTCCATAGTATCATTTTGAACAGAAGTCTTCTCTGAAACAAAGCAAAGTAGTTTTGTTTGCTCCAAAATGCTCTACAATTATACCTGATACCTCTATAACTGCTACAAGAAGAAAGAAAACTTAAATAAGCATTTTTGCTGTTAAGAAAACTATTATTATCTGAAGAAACTTGAAACAATCAAAACAAAAATGTGAGAACCATACTCTGTGTACTTTTAACACAACCAGAGGGAGACTGTATGCAACATATAAGTTTTTGAAGAATTACTTACTGATGCAGATTCTCAGCAAAGTAAAATTTGTATAATATTTATGTATTTTTTCTCAGCTTGTAACAAATTTACAGGGTTCATTTTGCAACAGTAAGGCATGCTAAACCTACTTATCAACTACATGAGCAGGGATTTTTTGTAATATTTTGCTTTTGGTTGTTTTTTTTTTATTTCATGACTGAAATGTCTGAGATGTGATAGTGTCCATTAGATTTTTTTACCTCACCCACACCATATTTTCATGTAAATCTTTCAGACTTATAGGCAGATACCCCATTTTGAAGACAATTTATATTTGAAGTACACTGTTGTATAACAGCAGACTTAAGTGATGTAGAAAAATGTAATATGATGCCACAGCTGTCACAGCTCTAAACAGCTTCTATGCCTCATAATAAATGACTACTATATTTAAAGTCAAAGTAATTATACGCCTGAGAAAATGGCCTGTGGTAAACAAACTTCTATGGCATAAGTAGAAATGCAGACATCTAGTTGGAAAATTAAAAATTCATACTATCTGGTATCCCAGATAGTCAAAAGTATGTCTTCCTCACTTCACCAGTAAATTATAATGTATCTATCTTAAGATCTCTCTTCATAGGTTTGGGATTCAATGCACTTTTCCTAGGAAGGTTCACATAAGGGGAAAATGATTTTTTCAACTTTTCCTTAATCATTTGTGCTTACAATTCACTTCTGATCCAAATTTCTGTGTCTATTTGATATCTATCTATATTTTACTGAATCATAGGTAAAGCCTAGCCAGCAAGACTTTAAAAATATGGTGGTGGTAGTTCCTTCTAGATTAATGTGTAAGGTTCATCTTTCTTAAGAGTACCTCTGCATTAGAAGTTATATTTTTGGTTCTTTCCCCCTCCCTCAACCTGATGCCTTTCCTGAATAAGATACCTTGCTCAGAATAACTGCTTTTTAATAGCTAACAACTAAGTAACCAATTATCAGAGATTGGGACTGACAGAGACAGGTAAACTAAGACTAGATCTATTTGCGAGTTTGCTTTATTTGCTAGTAGTCTAATTATAATTGAAGATAGACACAGCTTTAGCAGTTAAATGGTTTTTGTAACATCCAAGATAATTACTTTGAAAAAAATGTGCATGAGTGAAAACGGTGCTCCTTCAAGTTCTCTCTTCATCAATGTATCTATTTTATTCTACAAGGATTTCCTCTCTACTTGCAAGATTGATTTGAAGACCAACATCTGCTAAAGCAATTTACTCAAGAGAGTAGACAAGCATTCACTTAAAGCTATAAAGATTTTTTTTTTGTTTTTTTTGTTTGTTTGTTTTTGTCTTGTTTTGTTTTGTTTTACGAATGACAAAGAGTATTTCTATAAGAAAGTCATGTTGGAGATAGGCTTTGGTGTTTCCATCAGGAATATTGTCTACTTGATAGGTGACCTATATTGGGTCAGGTGACCTGACCTTTTAGAACAATGAGATGCAGATTTTATTATTTGGTGAAATCCAGATTCCTTTTTCAGATGGTTTTTGCTTTCTCTTAGGTGTGTTGTGTACAGAATTTCTCATCGTCAGAAGATCTACAGAGTTGCAGAGCTAGCCCTGCCCTTCTTCCACTGAGGTCTCATGAGTTGAGGAACCAACAACTCTTTATTATGCACAGGTGCATTAGCTAATTTTAAAAGATCTGAAGAGATGTCTTAGACCTTTTTATAAGAGATACACACAATGGTACCTTTTTCCCTTGCCCAAAATGTCAAAACTATCAAAAAGCAAATCGTGATATGTAGTAAAAAAATTTTAATGCAGACCTATGATACATATTTTTATGAACATTAATAGTGTCTGAATAATATCAAAACTTGCATTCTTTTAAGGCCTGTTTGTAGTGAATATTTCCTTGGGTTTTTTCCATCCCCTTCCTCATCACATGCAAAATCTCTCAATCTTTCTTTTTGCCATGTTTCTCTCCATCACAGACAAATAAAGGCTTTGTTAGATTTGTCAGGAAATGAAAGTGGTATTTGCTGAAGCAGAGTTTAACCAGTGATATTTATCTTACATTGCTGAAATCCGTTCAAAACTTCCTGTAGCAATAGTTCTGCAGCTTTGTGTATAGATAGAGAAATTCTTATACATAATAGAAGAACTGTATTTTAGAGCCTTTCAATGGTACACATTAGTAGTAGACAATATTCATAATTTTAGCCTCTACCCTACAAAGAATAGTTAAGAGTATTCTTAAATTATGATTATGCCTTAAGCATTTTAAATAAATAAATAACCCACGGGAAAAAAAGGATGTTTCAATCTTATTTTTACCTAATGTCTTTGGATAAAAGAAGATACTCACTTTTTTAGATTGTAGTAGGAGAGCTCCACCATGACCCTGTAGAAACCACAGAATTGCTGGGAATTAAGGGCAGTCTTCTCTTCACAGGCCCTTGTCTACCTTGTGACTTACTGCGGTAGCACAGGTAAGATGTATTATAACATTTTGAAACACATAATTGTAATGTAGGATTAGAGAATGATCATTAAAGTCTTTACAACATTGTTACTATTGCTTCTGTCTGTATCTTCATGATCTTCATGATTATTTTGTTTTATTTTGTATATTGCTTTATCTTTATAGCACTAAAAATGTTCATTGCACAGTTGTAAGATAAACATCAATAAAACAGCCCTTATGAAATATTATTTCATTATGCTGTGTGTTACATAATGGCAAGCTAAATCTGACTAATTAAAAGTCTTGTTCCATTACTAGTTGGTACTGGGAGAAAGCATATTACAATTTCATCAACATTTGAAGTTTTCAGAAAGTCAAATTCATGGGTTTTTTTGTTTCTCAAATCCTTAAGACCATTGCTCCAACTTTAATCTGCCCTTAGGCATTGCTCTAGAAAGGCTGCTGTCAAGCTACATTCTGCTCTTCTGTCTTTCTATACTGTAAGACTGTATGTTCACCATTGTGAGCTTATTGTGTGTTCCTATACCATACCTGTTCTATGCGTGGACATTTTTTTACCAGTAGTTCACACAGAATGTAACAAATCAGTCGCTGAACGTTTGGTCTCTATTAAACTATCAATAACCAAACAGTTTAAAGAAGTCCTTGACTAAAAGAGACTGATATTATTATTTCATTGCCTTTTCATCAGTCATCTCCACTTCAGGGGAATCAGTGCTATTAGGTACTGCTCTGGTACTCTGACATTTAACTCTAAAATTATGCCCTTTTTTTTTGGGGGGGGGAGGGGGGGGCAGTGGGTTGATGCTCTGTTTTGTTTTTTTTCTTGGGAGGGATGGGGTGGTGGGATTGAGGGGTATGTTTAACTCCCTATTATTTTGTAGAACTTGGCTTGACTGTAGACTGGGCTTTGAAAGACACTGTAAAAATTATTAAGGTGTATTAGGCATGGTAGGAAAAGTAGTACGTATTAGATGAATGCTAATGAAGGTAAATCTGATTATCTTCCGTATGAGTTTACCCAAAGCATGAACCTAACAGTAAATACATTCAAGAGATTATATTCCTTCCTTTTTTATGTTGAGGTAATATGGTGTCTGTGACTGTCTTTCTTCAGGGACCCAATATATTTTAAATTTTGGTGGTGCACACTCTGGGTTGCAGAACAACCTGCAAGTATGTTTACTTTGTAACAACATTGGATATAACCAACTCATTTCTCCTACTTGGTCTCTTCCTTTTGAGCATATTATAATACACTCTAGAGGAAGTGTTTTGTTTTGTTTTGTTTTGTTTTAAATTTGCTGCCTGCAGTACAATATTCTCAAAGTTACAGAAGTAAAAGACACTGACTGGAATTTCTAGTGAGCCATTAATTTTCCTTGCCCACCTCTGCCTACAACTGAAAGAGATCTTGAGAACCATAAGTTCTCTTGCTAATGTAAGATTCCACATCATATAATGATAAAAGAAATATCCTGTGCATAAGGGAAGGATGATCCCTTAAGATCAATTTCCCTATTTTCATGGCTCCTCAGAAACAATTTAAATTTGCTAATGCTGCTGGAGACATCAGAATGTAAATCATACTAGGAATAAAATAGATAAAAGTTTGCAATTTACATAAAGATTTCAAAATATTTTTAGAATTCTGTTTTTTTTTGTTAGTTGGTTAGTTGGTTGGGGGTTTTTGTTTGTTTTTTTTTTGTTTGTATGAGATTTTTTTCTACCTCATCATATTTGCAAAACTTGGGACACCAGAATTGTTTTTCTAGCCACTTGCAGATTCAGAGTAATTTTAAGGAATGCATTACATTGTTGTGTTTTCACTATAATTTCTTCATTATATTTCCTCCTTACTTTTTTATATTATTTCTCTCTTTTCTGTGTTGCATGTCCTTTGGCAGTTTTCTTCTTTTACAGTTACCACACTCTACAACGCTCTTCTCACTTTGGCCAGATTAATTCAGATCTGATCTTGAAAACACTCCCACTTAGCATCTTGCAGTGTGGTTTCTCCCTCCTTTTTTGCAAGGGGAGGAAATCTGAGTTTTTACATTTCTCTTTTGACCCATATTAATAACAGCACTCACATCTTGTGTGCTGCTTAAACACTCAGCCCTGAACTTCATATTCCTGCTGTTCAGACTGTGATAGATTTGAGAACTTTAACATGAAAATTAACCTGAATACTTTATACTGAAGAAGGGACAACTATTCCATTTATTGTGATTTCTGTTACACTAAGTTTCTGCTCTGATGAATTTATGGATGACGGACTTCTGGAAGCTGGTGTTAGGTGATCTTCCTCTTAGACAATATGAGTAATTCATAAATAATCATTAAAATAATCATATTTTAATAGTCTGTGGTATGGCTGATGCTTCAGGATATTTTTTAGATGCTAATTACAATTTATTGTGGTGCTGTGAGAAAAAAACGTCTGGTCAAACAGGTTTTCTGAAACCATTTAAATTAGGTCTAATCCTGTAGAGTTAAAACCTGGAGAAGTTAATCCTCTGATCTTATTGATTTCACTGATAATCTTTACATACATCTTTTTGGTTTTGTTGCTGTATTGAAAATATTTATACTATTAGTACCTCTCTAGTTCACAAAAATTTTCTCTGTCTTTCTCTTTCCCCCTACTATATATTGGTCATTGACAATATAGTGTCTGTATTCTGGCCAAAAAAACAAAAACAAAAACAAAAACAAACAACAACAAAAAAAAAACCAAACAAAAAACCATGCACAGTTGTTCATTAGGAGTTCAGTAGTCTTGCTATGCTGCCAGTTGTTTTAATGAAAGAAAAACATACCAGTATAAGGCAAAATACTTCCTTATGTATTCAGCTTAGTATGCCATATTACTGAATGCTTCTCATCCTTACTTTCCACAAACCATAGCATCTACAATGTAGTTTTTTAGGCTAACAGCATTAAGGAATATGGTATGTGGTTGATTATTGGACAGAAAACGCTTGCTTCAAACAAGGGTCAAGTTTTTTGTCAACTTCTTTAATTGATGTTGGACAGCATCTCTGATATGCTGTATTCTTCTTACTATAACTGTTCGAATGGAATAGGATCTGTAGTTTTGCCAGCACTTCACATTTATCTAAGCAAGATGTAGTTTTGCACAGAAAAATTAATTAGGACTAAATAAACATATTTGGATGAGACAGCACTGAAATTAAAAAGCCCAGACTTTTCCCCTGCAATTCCCTATCTGTTTCAAGTGAATATTCCTTTTAACATTGCTATTTGACTTCTTTAAGAAGTCAATTAGTTTTAAAACTGTAAGGCTTTTAGTTGTCTCATCAGTCCCCATGACACTGATGAAGAGTATTTCAGTTTGAATTATAACATTAAATTGCTAAAGCAGTGTATGGTCCTTTAGAAAGGCCTTAGGGGATGTTTGATTCAGATTAAGGGAAAGGGAGAATAGTAGCTGAATGGCAATGTTCCCAAAGCAAATACATTAATAGGAATAACAACATAAAAGATCTCCTGTCTTAGATGCCATATAAAGCACATGCACTCTCGACATTATTCAGCCTGCCTAAATTGATAAAATGATGTATTTTTATAAATATTTTTAGTGTTATGGTTTGCATACCAAAAAAAATGGCATCAAGAGTAACTTAAAAATTTCATACCATTTGTGGAAATTCAGTGAATGTCTTTTTCACATTCTATCCTTAAATTTTACAATACATATTGCAAAGGTCCATTGAAATCAGGTCTTTCGCAATCACCTGGAAGAAATGAAGAGTTTGATTTATACATAAATCTGCATGGTAAGTACATTAATTCATAGAATTTTTATGATGCCTAAAATTGGCACTTAGAGAAAAACCCCTAAGACTCAGCCTGTGAGTTTTAACAGGTAGCATTCCTTTATTTACCACTCCAGGTGCACAGGAATATTTTCCAAATTGTGCACACCAAATCGCATAGGCTTTACAACTTTATACTGTCAACTAATTTCAATATTCAGATTTGGATTACAATATTTGGACATTACCTCAGCTGTTACACCCATTTCCTCCCCTCCCACAGTACTGCCCTCGCCACATTCCTGACACATCTCTCAAATTTGAGTCAGAGGTCTCAGAAGACCTGTCTTCATCTCTTCCTCTTCCTTATCTCCTTTGACGCAGTTTCATGCCTTCTGGAAAAGTTTTAAGGCTCTTGACTAACTTTGATTGGCTTTATCTGTTGTTATGTCTCTTTCTCAGTACATTTCCACAGATAAACACTTTACCTCATTAAAACTGCTGTTTGTTGAAGCTCTTAACAAAGAATGATAAACTACATTTTAGAAATCATGTACAAAGGTACTAGTAAGCTAAACTAGAAGTTTATGTAATATGGGTTTTATGGCTGCTTGAAAAAATGCAAATCTGTGTCTCCAGAACGGGTAATGGCCATTTTGCTACACACTGCTCTCTTCAGGCCTAACCACTCTCTATCTACTACTTGTAGGCACTGGGAGTAAAGTGATTTTATTCTGCCACCATCTTCAATAGTATCTCTAAAGTTACAGACATTTATTTCTTGCTATATAAACAGTTTCACTGAGTAAATTGTGGAAAACCCATTGTCAACTGTTATGAATAGTGGAGTTTCCTTTACCTTCAGAAATATGCATATAATTGCTAAAATTAATAATATAATCCTTTATAATAACATAATATAATCACTTTTGGCTGTAAAATTTAGGAAGATTTTTGAGGTGAAGGAAGATGTGCAGGATATGCATGTGAGGAAGGATTTAAGAACTAACACTTCAGTTTTATTTGCATGAAAAAGCATTGAAAAAGTACTAGAAGTTCTGTTCTGACTTGATATCATGTATTACCTTGTTGTATTAATGTGATTTCATGTGACACTGCACAATACAATTAATCATAACGTAAGTTAGCAAGCCAAGTAGTTGCCAAAGGAGACAAGACTCCTTTAAGGACATATAAATGCAAAAGGATGGCTGATGCCTATAACAAACAGATTTGAATATCTTGTTTTTCCTCCTTTATCTGACTAATGATGAACCCTGGTTGCTCACAAATGAGCAATTTTTCCTGCCACTTTCGAAAAGAAGCGGATAGAGACTAATTGGTCTTGAGACCAGGACACATCTCTAGAGCCAGTGATGTTTCAAAGGAATTGATACGTAGCTTTTATTAAGGAGAATAAAAGAAAAATGGAAATCTTTTGCATGATCACTCTGTTTATGTGTTATAAGAATAGAACAAAAATTCAATGTTGATAAACTCCACCATGAATGGCAGCAGGACCAGACAATCTTGGTAAAGTGAAGGGAATTACTGGAGCTCAGTGCATCTCAGTATATTTTGTATATGTGAAAATTACTGAACCATTATCCATCAAAAGATATTTAGTTTCAATGGTAGAAAAAAGGATATATTTGGTTCTATTTACGTCATTTAGAGATACCTAGGAAGGTGATGGGACACATCCCTCCATCTATGTTAGACTATCTGTGACAGTGTAGTGCTAGTCTTATGTTTATCATGTATTTAGTGCAACACGCAGACAGTGTTATCCAACTGCAGTGTGTTTCTTCACACAAGCAATACATCTGCCTTCATTTGGAAGCAGAGTTTCCTACCCCTGTGAAACTTTCTGTTTTCACATTAGAGCATCAGCAAATGTTGGCTGCTGTATAAGAGCAATTAAAGCCTGGCACAGCTGTTTTTTTCTCAGATGTTCATGCATTTGCCTTATTATTCTTTATATTTAATATTATACTTAACTTTGTAGTTTCATAGTTCCTGTTTTGCCTGTTGTGAGTCCTCTTCAAGTTAGGTCATATAGTTAATTGGGAGGACAGAGTCTAATATTAAAGTCAGGTAATTGATTTTACAGCCCTTTAAATTATTAAAATATGGTTTTCATGCAATTCTATCTAACATTTTAAATAATCTGTTTCAAGTTGCCTTGTAAGTTCTTTATTCCCAATCCTGTTATTTAACTCACCTTGCACACCATGGATATGCCTGTGCATCAGATATTTTAACAGAAGTGCAAGATGTACTAAGGACAACAAATAACTTTAAGCTAAAAGAGGAATTCCTTTTTTTTTTTTTTTGTAGCCTCTTTTCTAAATGAACTAAATGGGCATTTCATGACATGCTACTAAAGAGCAATGCAATTAGCTCATTATAGGTGTGGTTTCATTACTACAAGCTCAATGGACCTGACTTTGTCAACTAAACTGTATAAGGTACAATGTAAATGTTTTTCCGAAGCAGACCAGTTACATTGACTTCAGTCAAGTTATTCTGGACTCCTGATAATGTTGGTGATTTTTAAGTGGCAAAGAAATCTCAAATAACAGGCACACAAAGGATGTTGTGTATTAGCCCCTGCTGGCAACTAAGCACCATGCAGTTGGTCAGTCACTCCACCCACTAGTGGGATGGGGAAGAGAATGCAACATGCAAATTTGTGAGTTAAAGATAGTTTGATAAGCAAAAAAAAGATGAAAAAGAAAGAAAGAAAACAAAACAGAAGAAGTAATGCAGAGGCAACACCTCACTAGCTCCCAGCAGCAGATCACTGCTCAGCTGGTATCCAAACAGTGGTTACCTAACCAAACTTACATCCATCAGATTTAATGTTGAGCATTATGTTATATGGTGTGGAATTTCCCTTTGGTCACATTGGTTCAGTTGTCCCAGATGTGTCTCCTCTCAGCTTACAGATACTCAACCTACTTGCTTCCTGGACAGAGTGAGAAAAAGAGAAAGAAACCTTAATGCTGTATAAGCACTGTTCAGCAATAGTCAAAACACTTATGTTATCAACACATTTTAGTCTCAAATCCAAAATACAGCACCATATGAGATGCTATGAAGGAAATTAACTTCATCCCAGCTAGGGAGAAGACCAAATTTTATTTGCAATTGCAGTGCTTATAATATTGTATTTTTCCATGCTTAGTGGATGCTAATTAAGTTGGTAGTTCTACAGAAAAATCAAAAAAGAAGACTCAGCATTTATACAGCAACTACATATAGAGATGATTATTTTTTTGTTCTGGGAATTATTTTTCACTCTAGCTCATTTTAAATATACAGTTATTCTTGAGCCTGCTTTTCCTTTTTCACCAGCCCTTTTCTTTGTTTTTCTTGCTAGTCTTTGCACAGCTGTCTTCCATTTTTTAATCTGAGCCAAACCTTCTAACTTATTACCAACCTTGCCAATGAACCTCAGCTGTTGAAGTGACCTTAATGAGCTGCTTTTTCTATTACTGGTCTTCTAAGATCCAATTACCTTACTTTGTGTCTCTGTGCATGTATTTCTTTCAGTTAGCATTTCAGGCTCCCTACTTCAGGAACTACATTAGAAATTCTTTTATATATTTAAAGAAGCTATGAGAAAAGAGCTTTACCTTTGAACATATTGCATATATTTTGATGTTATTATTAGTAAATATTTCCTGGTTTTGATATCTCATTATAAGTACATCTTAAACATTAATCTATTAATACTAATTATGTGGGGGATTTTTAGGCTCTGGTGTTTTCTTCTGCTTTCAAAAGTAAAGGCTGCATCCTTTAACAGGCTGCTGGTATTCTCATATTTTCCTGAGCACCCACAAGCAGAAGCACTGACTTGAAGAACTAATGGGGCAGAGCAGTATCAAGATTAAGTTCTAAGTTGAAAGATTTCAAAGTGCCTACAAAGCTCAAACTCTTTAACTCTCTTTAACTGGGCAGTAATAATTTTGAATCCAATTGGCCGTGGATGACTGACTTACACAGTCCATTGTGTCAGAATGGATATTTTTTTTCTCCTATGAAGCAGTCCATACATTTTTTTTAGATGAACATTACTGAGGACTAAGCAGGAATACTTTCGGACTACGGTTGTGGTGGATTATTCAGTTCTGCTTCTGCATTCTTTCAGTCTGGAGTAGAAGTGAGATTTTGGTTTGGATGTGTTTGACTAGAGAGGCTGTGATAAGAGAACTGAGGAAACACTGGGTTAGGTTCTGGTGTTTTCTTATGCTTTCAAGAGTAAAGGCTGCATTCTTTTCAAAGTTGTCATCAAAAAATATGGAGTGAAATAATTTGTTTCTTCTTAAACATAATCTTTTTTGATGGCATGGAATCCAGTACCAGGTCACTCCTTCCTCTGAGCATATTTTGCTTCCTGTCAGTGAGATGAATTTGTTTCACTTCTAATCTTTATGTGTGAAGTACTATAGATGACACAGTTTATGTATCTGATTCAGAAAAGAAATACGGAAATCAAGATTTTCAGTTAAATAATTTAATCCCTTTCAAATGCTGAGAATAGTCATTTGAGAACCATAGCTACGACCTGTTATTTCTTATGGAAAAGTTCCTTCTCATTAAACAAATTACAACTATCATGCAAACAATATTTTAATCAGGGACTAGAATCCAGAAATTTTCATCCCTAATGAGGTTCTTCTCATGATTTCTCTCCAGTCCAACAAACCTGGGATTTGTTTTTCTGTTAGCAAGAGCAGAATTCTCTCAAGAAAGTCACGTGGTTAGGACAGTGCATCCTCTCCAACAAGAGAGTTCTAGATGTTTGATATTTGCATTATCTTGAACCCAGTGCAGATCTCTGAATAAGGAGACCATTTTGGGGAGAGGGGTGGAGGTGAAGGGGAAGTGGGTAGAGTGGGGAAGAAAAGGGTTGAAGTATGTGTTCCCTAATAGCTAGAATTATAGTTTGGCACAGCCAGCACATCTGAATGGAAAGCCTTTAGTGTCTTTTTTCCTGTGAGTTTCCTTTTTTGCTTTATATTAAATATATCTCATTGGCTACATATAAAAATGTGGAGTAGGAGTGGACCAAGGATAGATATTACATCAGCTGATAGTCTATAGTCAGTGGAAAGATGCAGATCTCCATAGAGCACGTTTCATCTTTTCCTAAGATGGATGACTAAATCTAACAAACTGTGTTCTGAAAATACCTGATTTGCTGCACTGCTATACAGAAATCTAGGCAAGTAGCTTGATGTTTACAAACCCTGTTCTATGAGGACAGATTAATAGTTATGTTTGTTCAGTTTGGAGAAGAGGAGGATCCAGGGATCCATCATTGTGGCCTTTCAGCACTTAAAGGAGGCTTATAAGAAAGATGGAGACAAATTTTTTAGCAATCACATCTTTGCCATAGGACATAAGGTAGTGGTTTTAAGCTAAAAGAATATGGATGTAGACTAGCTATAATGAAAAAATTCTTTCATGTGAGAGCGGTCCTGAAGCAGGTTGTCCAGAGAGGTTATAGATGCTCTGTCTCTGGAAATATTCAGGGTCAGGGCAGATGGGACTCTAAGTAGGTTGATCTAGTTGAAGATGCCCCTGCTTATTGCAGGAGTCTAGGACTAGATGACCTGTAAATGTTCCTTTCAGCCCAAAAACAATATATGAATTTATCATTTTAGGATTTATACTGTGTATTGCCCACTGCTAGGTGAGATGCCTCTAGCCTGCAGAAAGATTGGCGCTAAGTAGTTCCCTGGCAACAGTGTTGGCTGTCATGAGCCATGAAAAGGAAAAAAAAAAAAAAGAAAGATCAGAAACTTCATACATCAGAGTAAAATAAGTTATGATGCTTTTCTGCTGAAGAAAATAATTTGGAGCATAATTCACAGTTGTGTAAGACAATTACTAAGATCGATTGCATACTATAGATGTCTTGCTATAGTTTGCCCTAGTCTTTCCTACTGTGCTGATTCCAAGTAAATATGCTTAGCTGAAAGATACATGCAATGTAGAAAGATTCATCTCATTATTAACAGCTTCATTCCTGATTTAATTTAACCATGATAATGATATATATCTTGAACCTGCACACTAAAATTGTCTGTCATGAAAGAGAGAGTGGTCTGAAAAAGAAGTCATAGTTGTGTCAGTGAAAAGATAAAGAAGGTAATGGCTGTTAGTGGATTTTATTTAATCAGTATGAGGAGAAGGAATAAGGAGTTAGACAAGCCCTGGTTACTCTTGACAAGAACAGAGAAGTAGGGTGAATGGATCATCCAGAAAGCAAGTAGAAAGAAGATTAGTGTAGGGCTGAGTTTTCAGAAAGTAAAGTTCATAGAATCATAAATTGGTTTGGGTTGGAAGGCAGCTTAAATACCATCTAGTTTCAATCCTCCTACCATGGGCAGGGACGTCTTTCATTACATAATGTTGCTCAGATCTTCATCCAGCCTCATATTGAACACTTTCAGGGATGGAGCATCCACCAGTACTCTGGGCAACCTGTTGCAGTGTCTCACCACTCTCACAGTAAAGAATTTCTTCCTACTATCTAATCTCTACATATTGTTTTTCAGTTGAAGCCATTCCCTCGGTCTTGTCACTACATGTCCTTGTATGAAGTCCCTCTCCAGCTTTCCTGTATGCCCTCTTCAGCTACTGGAAATGTCTGTGAGGTATCCCCACAGCCTTCTCTTCTGCAGGCTAAACAATCCCCCAGTTCTCGCAGCCTGTCTTCACAAGAGATGTGCTCCAGCCCTTTGAACAACTTGGTGGCCCTCCTCTGGACCTGCACCAACAGGTCCATATCCTTCTTCTCCTGGGTGCCCCAGAGCTGGATGCAACAGTCCTGATGGAGAGAGAGTAGATGGAAAAAAATGCCTCTCTTGCTCTGCTGTCCACATGGCTTTTGTTGCAGCCCAGGCTTTTGGGGCTGCAAGCACACTAGCATCTAGTGCTAAACTTCTTGTCAACCAGGGATGCCCTTGTTCATGTACAGGACTTTGCACTTGGCTATGATGAACTCCATGAAGTTTGTGCAGGCCAATCTCTCAGGTCTGTCAAGGTCCCTCTGGATGGCATCCCTTCCCTCCAGCGTGTCAATTACACTAAACAGCTGGTGTCATTGGCAAACTTTCTGAGGGTGTATCAATCCCGCAATCCATGTCACCAACAAAGATTTTAAACAGTGCCAGTCCCAATACTGACCTCTGAAGAACACTACAGGTCTTGACCAGGGAGGGGACCTTCCCCTTAGCTGAATTGCAACTGGAGACAAGGAAAGAGAGATTTCTGTATGAGAACACCCTGCTCTTTCTTTGGTGCCTTCACTGTGACACCTCTACCTCCTTTTCTCTCCCATGTTTTGATGTCTGACATAGGGCAGGAACAAAAATGGTCACTGAAATGGAATTGTGCATAGAGCTTGACAGGAAAATTTGCAGAACCAGAGATAAACTGTGCCTGCAGAGAAACAGAGAGGGAATATGAATTGGAAAAGTAATTGAGTGAGTTTGTTGTCAAATACTTGGAGGGTCAAATACTTCAATACTTTAAAATTATTTCAAACTTAGGTTTCAGTAAACATTTTAGTTTTTCGTGGTGTACAATAATGTTAATAATGGCTAATTCCTGTTTATTTTTTTCAGTAGTGAGTTGGGTGCTACAAGGCATCCTTTTCTTCCAGAATAGGAAAGAAATTAGAAGTGTTGAGTGTTGGAAATTAATCAGAAAAACAAAATATCAACAACAACAAAAAATAGGCTAATAAGGAAGAGGAATCTCACAAACATATTCAAGAGTCCTACAGAACCTGGAATTTGCCACAAAACTGCAGCTCCAGCAACATGAAATAAATAGTTCAGCTAAAGTAAAAACAGAAAATATTGAGACCAAACAATGGATACTAAGCAATTGATTTCTGTTATCAGAGAACTATGTGGCCTGTTTGTCCTGTTCAGACTCTGCTGACTTTAATTTCAATTGTCATATACATCAAAAGATTGTTGTGGCTACAATGTATACTAGAAGTGATCACAAACCTCTGTACAGATTTAAAAAAATGTTTGCATTCAATAAAACAATTATATTTCAAGAAAAACTATAAAAACACATGTAGACAGATTAATTTGATTGCATATGTGCAAGAGTATTTGCACAGTATTAATAGCTAGAACACTCAGTTTATTTCTTTAGCTGTTTATAATTCTGTAATACTATTTATTTCTTTTTAAAGCTAATGACTAGCAGGATCGTCAAATCATGTGTAATCAACAATTATTTTTAATTTTGTAAATGAGTCTTCAAAGTAGTTATCAGCATATATTATGTCAACAAACATTCTAATTTTCCTTCAAGGAATTTAAGCTGTTATATTTTTAAAACTGAGAATAATGTTACATATACAAAAATTGAACAGCCCTCTACTCTTGCATACATCTGTCTGGACATTAAACTTTGTATGTCTAATGTGTAACTGATATTTGAGATGAGGCAAATCCTTATGCAGTAAAATAAGAACAAATCATGACATTGTTTATATTCAGATAGGTTCTAAATTATGCAATTGCATCTGCATCATAGGACACTGGATTGCTAATTTCATATGCACAGTATTTAATGTGTTTATATGTAAACTTACTGTAAGTTAGTAGTCTCTCAATGGATTATAAATTGCATGTATTATTTAACAAAGTCCAGTGTGAAATGTTTACTGAAAGGTATATGTGGAAAATGTTGTTCTTCTCAGTCAAATTAGATTTGAATGGTTGTGTTGATTCATACAAATTGTAAGGTAGGAAATGTGTCCTTTAAAAAACAGTACAGAGTATATTTTCTAGAGAGTACTTTTCACACTGAAATGTCTTTGTAATCTAAAGCTAATTTCTAATGATACATTTACATCCTTATGAAAACTGTGATAGAAAAGAGAGGTTTTCTTTATTGTGATATACAAAAAAGGCCAATTGTTATTACCAACATGATGAATTGGCTTGGAAATAAAAAAAAATGGGTTGTATAAATTAAATTGATCAGTGCAGAATTTTAATTAGTTGTAAATGTAGATTGCTTCAAGATGGCAGGGTGATGGAAAGCTTTGCAGTTTGATGTTTAGACAGTGTATTTCAGAGATGCTATTTCTCATCTTAATGCAACATTGGACACTCCTTTTGCATACAATTATTCTACATTAGGACCATTGAGTTAATCCTTGATCACAGACACTTTTTGTCATTATTGAAACAATTGGGTTTACTTTTCTTTGAACCAAACTTGGTCTGATAAATAGGCTGTAAAAGAAATCAGTGATGTTATTGGAATAAAGTTCTAGTATTTGCTTTCTTCTGACTAATTTATGGAGCAATAGACTTTTTACTCAACTACATGTAGCCATGCTGAGGATGGAAAGTGTGATTATCATTTTCATGTATAATTAAAACAATAAACAAATCAGATGTGTGAATTTTGACAGCAGTGGGCAGTAGAAGAAGAATGTGTCTTGGAGCTTTGCAACTGTGCAGGGAAAACATTAATTTCTGATTCTACAGTAAAGAACTGTACTTAACTGTACTGGGATCTCAAATATATGGTGCAGGGAAACAAAGGATAAATCATTCTTCCAAAAAAATGTTCATGCTCAGTTCTAATAGCTGTAATCATCTCCTTTTGCTCTGTTAATACTTTGTCTTGGGTTGAGCTGGCAAAATGCCAACTGCCCAATAGAGAGTCAAAGCCTCCCTTCCTCTGGCTGAGAAAAGGGAGAAAGGAAAAATCCTAGAAACCTGTTTAAACTTAAACTATATATATGTACAGAAAAGAGAAAATTAAAACTACAGTATAATACACTTACACAAGTTAGAAATAACTAGAAATAACTCCCCACTCACTATCAAACACAAATCCCACTATTCTTACCACAAATCACTCTAAAGAACTCAATTCCCCAGAGACAGACGCAAGCAGAGAGAAGGACTAAGAACAAACATTTTACTTCCCTAAGATAACATGGTGGTAAGCCAGTGCCAGGCCTGGGCCTCCCATCCCTCCTGGGATGGCACAGTGCGTCCTTCTGGGACTAAGGCAAAGACCAAAAGACACAGAAGCTCCTCCTCTCTCTCTTTTTATACATCTTGACATTTCTTGATGATGTCAGATGATATGATATACTTCTTTGGTTACTTAAGTCAGCTGATGTTTGTCCCTTCTAATCTAAAGCCAAAACTACCACATGTTTCTATGCTCTGAGGCTATTCAGAGCTTAAACTGCCTTTCACCCTACTCTAATCTCCAGATGATAGCACTGATCTCTTATCAGTGAGGCCAAACAGCACCAATGAGGAGAAAACCAGGTCTCCAGATGTTACCTTTTTATGTATCTTCGGTCATCAGGAAAACTCAACTTTTTGACAACTCAATGCTGTCTTGAGACTCCTGCCAGTAAAATTTGAAAGAATGAGTTTTATGATCCTCCTGAGTACTTATCTCTACACAAAGACACTTTTACATTTTAGGTATGTGAAAATGCATAAGCTGTCAATTAAATTATCCTCCTCACTTTCTCTGAAAAAAACCCAGCACAAAATAGCAAAACTTCTGCTTCTATAACTAAGAATCAATATGCATCTTTCTCAAATTGGACTTTACAACTTATGAGTTCCAGTAAGAACAATGGTCTCAGGAAGTGCTATGTCAGATATCCAATCATTTCACCTTAGACTGTTGTCAGACATAAATGCTGACATGTTTAAAAGTTTTGTATGTTCAGCTAATTTACACTGAACGTAAATTACATATACCACATCTGGGATCAAGGTGGCATTGGTCAGAACAATAATTTCTTACTACGTGACTGGCAATTCCTTAGCAATATTATCTATTTTATTTATAATACGGAAGACTGTCATATTTTTGACTGCTCTGGATTCATGACTAGTTAATTGAGAAGATGTTATACTGTGACACTTAGCAGCTGTTTGTCATTCTTCTAGTTGGATTATTATACGGAAAAATATTGAGTCCTCACTGGCGAATATCCTGTGTACGCTAATATTAATTTAAAACCAGTCTATGTTGCAGAACATAAATTTACCTTTCATTACATTAGAAACCACACTAGAAGGATGCTAGAAGTCTGTGCCTTGTTTAGGTAGTATGGGCAGGTATAAGATACATGTTGAAGAGTGTGTTTTGACGGGTAATATTTACAATCCAATTACCACTTATTTTAGGAGACTTTCCTTTGTCTTCAGTTAATTTATAAATGAGCTCTAAAACACAGGACCTAAATCTCACGGAGTATTTTAAGACATTTCTTTATTTGCATATTAAGGAGTTATGAAAATATATATTGTCTTTGCAACTAATGTGCATGGTATCTATTTTGTAGCAGTGCTTTTAACATGTGTGGTAATTGCACACAAAGGATGTTGGTCTACCAACAGCAACACCCACTAAGCATTTGAAATTTTCATGTCAATTTTCATGTCAAAAATACTTGAAGAAATTATAGGCTCCAATTATTCCTAGACACAAAATCTCACATCTCTTTGGGGGTAAATACACAGTTAATCAGGAACCTGTTGCAGCAGAGAACCAGAGAGATCGCACACACCAACATGGTGCAACAAGCAGATCTGGTTCGATTCAAATTAACTCACACTTTTAAAGTCCAGTTAACCCTGCCCTGAACGCAACAGGTCTGACCCCATAGGTTAAAGGCTGCAAACATAGACATATAAGGTAAAACCCAGGTACTTTCTGGGTTGACCCTCTGAGTTTGATGTCCCATGCTCCTCTGGACTCACCCGAATCGGTGGGCGGCGACAGGAACCTACCTGAAGATGAGTGTTTCCATATTTTTTAAATTATAATTATTCCCTTAGTTCAGACTCAACATTAATACTAATACTGCATCACTTAAATCCTTATGCATAAAGCTTCACAATGAAAACTTTAGGTAAGACCAGTAATAGAGTGAAACATGACAGAGGATGGTTACTTATTCAGGTAGTAATAAAAAGATTTTAAAAAAAAAAAAAGCTCGAGTAAGAGGATTTTTACATTGTCCTACTTTGATTGAAAAACTACTTGTTGAAATATTTTCTCATTCTTACATTATGTTTTCACTATTCATTGTTTGTCTCAAAATACCTAAAACCTCCAATTACCAGACCTTCTTTTCCCTTTAGAGAGGAAACTAGAAAGATTGCAGGTTTATTTTCATTTTCTTCACCTTCTGCTGCAAATAAGTATGTCTGCATTACTAAAACACC
>VWZD01013282.1:187604-206752 GCA_013396695.1 Sakesphorus luctuosus | reverse complement strand
GACAGGGACAAAATTTTTTTTGCCTTTGGTTTTTGTTTTTTTTTTTTTTTTTTATTTTGCATTGCTTGTTTTGTTTGCTTTTGTTTGGGGGTTTATTATTTTCTATTTTCATTTCTTTTTGAAAGTGTGTGTTTTTTATGGATGATGAGGTCCTGTTTACACATTTCCATGTCATCCAGAAGTTGGACAACTGGCAGAACAGCAGCTACAGCTTTTTCAAACCTGTCAATGTGTATTTTAATATTTCATAGAAGTCCGGTTGAAATGAATTACTTTGCTGTGACAATGTAAGCATATGACTGTCTGCAGGATAATGTCTACTAGTTTTTGCCATCTTTTCAGAAGGTGTCAGAGTATCTTCTCTCACAGACAACCCTGGGCAATTTAGAGGACTTTTTTTTCCCCCTGTTATGTTCACAAAGCATTGTAAGATCTTTAGATGAAAGATAGTAGAGATGGTCAAATCATCCCTGCCCACCATCACCAAAGCAGCCTTTTGTGAAAGTCTTTCTTGGCCTGCTAATGGCTGGCAGGTGGGCAGTGGCTGTGTAATGAGCTATGTGAAGGACAGGTAGCCCCTGGAATTACAGAAGAGAATTGTGACAGAAAAAAAAGCAAAGATGAAACTCCCATGACTTCTGCTCATGAAGAAAAAGGCTGCAACACTTACTTACTGTAGTCTATATTGAATAGATTGAAACTTGACCTTAATTTTAGTTTTCTTCACTTTGAAAAAAAAATATTTTGTATATGTTTAAATTAAAGACCAATGTTATTTCCAGGCATTTAATAAATGAGAAGGTTCTTCACTAGCAGAAAAGAACGATTATACTGAGCTTGGCTCTAAAATAACCCCTTTGTTGTTTGAAGCCACAATTATTCTCTTTCGTCAGGTTGTAAAACTTTCATATTCAGAGTTTCAACATAGCAAAATGACTGACAAAGTAGATAATACTAAATAAAAGGGCAAATATGGAGTACAAGAAGGATCAAAAATCATTTGTCTAAGGAGGTCTGTAGATATTCTAGGAAAACAAATGACGCATAAATCCCGCTCACTTTTCCTTCTCTTAGATTTTTTTACACAGCTGTGGTCATCTGTGATAACAAGTGATCTTCTAATATTAATGTGTTAAGGTGTTGAAAGTGCTGCTGTAAGTCTGTAAGAAAGACTCTGAGCTAAGTTTTGCAGGAGATAAGATAAGGGGTAGTTACTTTAATGAGTAACTCCGCTCATCCAGGAATACATCACCGCACGCTAAAGCAAGCTTTGATTTCTATAGCTTTTATAATATATTCTATCTAATCACTACAGTCCACATGTCCAGTTTCATCTCTGTCCCTTCCCAGTTCTCACCCCCTGTCGAATTGGGTCTGGGGTCGCTGGGACCCTCTGTCTTCCTCTTCCTCCTCTTCTTCAGCACATAAAGGTCTTTTGGACACTCTCCAGGGCTCCGGGTCACTAAGTAAATCCACTAACTCTATTAAGTTCCCATCTGAAGTTGTTTCAAATATATCCATTTTCATTACTGCTTTTTGTATTGCTGCTTGAAAGACTTAAATTCTGTGAGTCCTGTGCAGGTAGACATTGATTTCACCAGACTTCTCATGATAATGATTGTTTGCATTGTTTGCTTCTGGTCTTAGAGTTTAACTACTAGAACAGCCCCAGAAAAAGTCTTGGCGATAAACAGAAAAAAGTGATGGTAATATAATTGATTTACTCAAATATTTTAGTCTTGTATAATCAAATAGGGTAGCATAGAGTGGAATATATTCTGTGCTCCAGATTAACAGTTTCAATGATATCCTGGCAAATTTCTCTTAATCCCTCCCTGGATGCTGTTCCATGCTGTGTGAAATGTAATAAGAAAGAAGTATTTCTGAATGTGGTCTGTTGACTCAGTCTGACCACCAGGTTCCCATCAAAGCCCCTGTGCCACTTCCCTCCTCAGCTGGACAGGGGAGAGAAAATACATTAAATGTTCATGGTCTGTGATGAGGACAGGAAGAGGTCACTCACCTCTGACTATCATGGGCAGAACAGACTTGACCTGAGGAAATTAGTTTAATTTATTACCAATCAAAACAGAGTAGGATAATGAGAAATAAACCCAAACCTTAAAAATCCTCCTTCCCCACCACACTGCTTTCTTCCCAAGCTAAACTTCACCCATGATTTTCTCTACCTCCTCCCCCACAGTGCTGCAGGGAGATGGGGGATGGGGGTTGCAGTCAGTTCACCATATGTTGACTCTGCAGCAGCTTTCTCCTCAGGAGGAGAATTCCTCACACTCTTCTCCTGCTCCAGAAATGGGATCTCTTCTACAGGAGATAGTCCTACACCAACTTTTTTAAGACAAGTTCTTTCCATGGGTTGCAGTTGTTAGTCAACTTCTCCAGTGTGGGTACCTCGTGGGGTCACAAGCCCTGGCAGCAAACCTGCTCTGGCATGGGTTCCTTTCTCCATAGTGCCACAGGTCCTGTCAGGAGACTGCTCCAGCATGGTCTTCCTATAGGGTCACAACCTTCTTTTGGGCACCCACATGCTCCAGTGCAGGATCCTCCATAGGGTGGAGGTGGATATCTTCTTCCCTGTGAGCGTCCATGAGCTGCAGGGAGACAGGCTATCTCACCATGGTCTGCAGTGCTGCAGGGTCTGCACTACCAAAAGCCTTGACATGCAAACTCAATATGGTGAGTCTCCATGCTTCAAAAATGTGTGAAATAGACTCCAGGTCTTGTATTGCATATATTGCTTTTGTATAAGTATTTCTTGACACAGGCTTTGAAACCTAGCCATAGTGACTTCCAGTTGTGGGCTGTACTAGAGGATCTATTCTCTTTTTGGGTCAATTAGTGTTTAAAATAGTCACAGCTTTAAAAGACTAGTGCTCTCTCTAAAAGAACACAACAAGAGTTTTGGGACCACCTTTTCATATTTCCCTTTTCCCTGTTGACTCAAGCATGTTATATCCTGTGATAGAAGAAAAGGTGAGAGTTGAATAGAGTTTTCTTCTATTTTGACAAACATTTTGAGCAAACCTTATGTTTCCTTCTCTTTTTGTTTCATTTTAAAAAGAAGCTTTCACTGTAATTCAGAGGAAAAAAAAGTAACAGGTGTTTTATTCACCCAAGAATTTCCATAGGATTACTAGATGAATTCACTAACCCTACTACCCACCTCCAGCCCAACATTAATTTCCAAGAATGCTCTTCATACCTAACTCTGAGCTGTGCAGGGGCACTGGATTCTTCTTTCCCTCCAGCTGGTGCTGAGTAACTTCATACAAAAACCATTCTTTAATTGCACTGAAAAATAGCAGCCATCTGTGTTCAGAGGAAAAGAGGAAGGTTTTTATCCTAGAAACAGGTTTTTCACTCTGCTTTGCACACTTACAGAATTCTTTTGCTTTAATTCAGCAAGCACTCTAGGTGTAGATACAGCATAAAAATACCATCTGCTGTAATCTATCCAATCAGGAAACTAAATAGTAATAGGGGACACAACTCCATCCATATTGTTAGGGAATTTGAGAATTTAATCTGGCATTGTAAACTTGAATTTGAAAATATGCATATATATCATTGTACACAGAATCTTTCTCAGTTTATTCTGAAATTCATGCAGGCAGCAGACTAGCTCTGGCAACACCTATGGTGTCTCATTCATGGTCTATGACAATCTGTGTCCCAAATTTGTTTGATATCCAAGTAGAATGCTGTTAGTGTCTGTTACCTCTCCCTAACCTTGTAAAAGCCAACCAAATAATTAAGGTGAGGAGTCAGCTGGGTTTGAGAGCTATATTCTTGGGTCCAGTGGGGAAAAAAAATAAAGCACCTTGCTCCATATTTGTAGTTCATCTGGTTCTTGGGTCATAGGTCTTTGTGGAGTTGTGTCATATGATCTCACATGACTACTATGATCAGCTCTACATATAAGCATCATGCAGAGTACAAATTAAAATTTTAGGTGCATTTGTAGAATGTTGCTGGTCACTGGATGTACTGATCATTGGATGACTTATTAAAAACTAGAAAAAGACACTAATTGTAAGCTCAATCACAGAATGTCAATCAAGATTCCCAAACACCTGGTGTACATCAAAATTTCTGTTTGCATACATAACCAGAACCTCTTATCATTTAAAAAAAAAAAAAAAAAGAAGTTTGTGTCAAGGAATCTGTGCTAATCATGGAGCTATTTAACAGCACATTGTATACAACTGTTGTCTCCTAGGGATGGACTCCTGTCAGTTCCAAAGAATACAGATCTTCCCTAAACCTGCATGGAACCTGGCCTCCAGTTGCCTCTGGTTTAGAATTTCTTGTCAGCCAAGTGTCTTCTTACTGGAAACCATTATTTCCTCATCAGAATGGCAGCCTAAGTAGGTGTACATTAAAGTTCTAAAGGGGCAAAATGGATGCAAGGTTCATGTCGATTTCTGCACTTGGAGAAAACAGCTGACAGTCCTTCTAGAAAATAGCGTCTCCAGTTAATTTTGCAATAATCCTGGAAACTTCCAGTTAGCTTTCTTAGTATTTCTTTTATTTAAGTATTTGCATGTTTGCATTTTGAAAGAAATTAAAGCATTTCAAGATTTGAAGGAATCATAGCAGAAAAAACCCTGTTGTTACATTTGTCCAGATGAAAAAAACCTGAATTGTTTCCATTAACAAATTCAGCAAATCACTTCTCAAAACTTATTTAGGTAATGTCTATTGAAAATGCAAAGTATTTCTGTCATATAATTGATTATAATGGTAATTAGTTTCTTGCTGAACACTGTATGTCCAACTCTTATTTTCCATTCATGCTTATATTTCAAATAAGATGCTAAGTATTTATAAATACAAGCTGTCTCTGTTAGAGAACTATTGATAAACAATTTTCAAGACATCCTTTTGTTCATTCTGTCACTTGTCATACTCAAGAAGCAAAATATTTATAGATACAAGCTGTGTCTGTCAGAACTTACTTTCATCTGATGCTCTCACTGTTGCATTCATCAGGGAATCAGAGAAGTGGGGAATGCTTAGAAGTGTCTTAAATAATAAAGAGCTGTGTATTGCAGCAAGGAGATTTTCTACCTCAAGCCTTCACTCTGAGGTTATCTGATCAGGACATTCCTTTTAAATTCGTTCATTTACATTTCCACAATGGAGATGTGAAACTATTATGCCACATTTACACCCAAAGTCTTCACTAAAGCTACTATAAAGCTGTCTTTAAGCAATTTATTATTTCTGAAGAGGAATTCCAGCAAAGGAAGATTAGTGCTCATTGCTACACTCTGTTCTGCTCCTAGTGCTTGCAGCTCTTACAATTTATCCTGGATAGTGGTCAAATGAATTAATACTGATCCACTCACAATCTGGAGTTGGGGGAATAGTCCAACCCTTATGGGACTTGTAATAAGATCTTGTCCTTCCTTTCTCTCTGTGTAGCTCTGACACTGGCCTACACTCTAACTGAATAAAAGCTTCATTATGATTATCTAATTCTTTCTAATGATGAAAATGAAGAAAAATCATAAAGGATGACACATTATAATTCCTAATGTAATTGCTAATGTAATTCTGACTGGAATGACTCTGCAGCAAAAAGTTTGATGCATAAATGAACTGGACTGATTCTCTGTCACCATTTCTATTATTATATAGGATACCTACTCTAAGCTTTGTGCTTGTGTTTCATACTAAGCTTAATTTCTAGCAGTAGCAGTGTAGAGAAGAAGAGTTAGGACACTATAGCATGGGCTTATACGCATGTGAAAGAATATTGCAATGCAATGTATTTCTATGTAGTGACAAGTTAGGAGCTGAAAAAACACTGAAGAGGTGAAATCAAGAGTGGCTGAGACAAGTAAATTAAGATATCACTACTTTATTAATTACTCAGGTGGATTTAGGCCCTGATGCTATCTATGCTGTTACCACATACAGTGTGGTGCAACATGAAAAATAAATACTGATGCCCTCAGCTTTTCTTAAAGGGCATTGAGCAGGTGAGAATCAGAATAGAAGACTTTTGGCAAGGCTAATAATCACAGAATTATAGAATGGATTAGGCTTGCAAGGACTTTCCTGGTCCAACCTTACTGTTCAAACAGCGCCACTTAGAGTCCACTGCCCAGGACCATGTCCACATGGCTTTTGAATGTCTCAAAGGATGGAGACTTCGCAATTTCTACGTGTCTCCTTCTAGATCACAGACCCAGCTCTTATTCTAGAAGCATGATGCTTGAGAGCATGGTACACATGTGGCTAAAAGTGATTCTCTGAATTACTCTCAAGAAACATTAACTAAAATCTCTGTGAGTAGGGGAAAAAAGAAGGAGAAGGGAGAGGCACTGACAGAACAATACATAAATACCCATGAACATAAAAAATCCATTGGCTGTAATTGCTAATTTTCTGGTTGAGCCAAATTTCCCAGTGTATTCCCTACTACACACACACACACACACACACACACACACACACACACACACATATCAGTATATTACAAAAGTTTTGTTAAAGGAGTTCACCTGGCTTTATCTATATGGCATACCACATTCATTGTTGAACTCATTCTAACCACATGCAGAGCTGAAAAAAGAGTCATTGCTGTAATAGTATCAGGGGGTCTTGGGCATAGACTTTATAAAGACAAACCACACACATAAGCAGGATGTTTTAGCTCTGATTTGAAATGGTCACATAGCTTTCAAATCACATCCTATCAGACGCTCAGAGAATGCACATCATACCTGCTTCAGTATACTGAGTAGGTGTTTTCTTTCCCAGTAAGAAAAAAAAAAAACAACTGAAAAACAACAAACTAACAACAACCAAAAAAAAACCCACACAAAAACACACCAAAACCTAAATGTAATTATGGAATTTATTATAACAAATAATACATCATTGACTTATTCTGTCTGTGTTAGAATATGAAATCTTGAGAATGCTACAAATCTGTATTACATTCAAATATGCCCCTCAGAAAACAAGTAAACACAATATTATATGTATTCAACAGGCTGCTGTTGAACACTACACTCTCTAATTCTCTAGGTTATCTGGAAAGAGCTTATTAGGAGATGACAGACAATGGTTTGCATTCAGTTTCTTGAGAGATTAAGACAGTCTTAAAACATCTTTTATTTTTAGAGCAGAGTGACTGATCAAGTAGTAGTAATGTTCACCACTGTGAGGCACAATTTTGGCTACTTTATCTATCTATCTATCATCTATCTATCTATCTATCTATCTATCTATCTATCTATCAAAAATATTTCTATAGTTGGAATATTAGGATTTGAAAATAATTTTCTGTGCACATATAGATAACATAAAATTTTGACTAGAGTTGATTTTATAATATACATACTTCAAAACCTGTAGTTATTTTCTATCATTAATGTCACAAAAATAATCTCCAAGGTCAGTGTTCATATTATGTTGGACTTTACACTATATAAAGACTCATGAGGAGCTCCATGTTCATAAAATATGACAAGTACAAATATCCTAAAAGGAAGTGAAAGAAATGTGTAAAATACTTAAATTATGCTATTTGAGTTATTGTACTATTCATCCATCTCTTTTCAGGTTCCAGGCTCTCAGGGTATTTCATTATGCTTCTTTCCAGACTGCCCATTGAAAACATATATACATATACTATACATATACATGTATGTATGCATAATTCTTACTTTGTTTGAAATCTGCTCTTGTCTAGGAGAAACTCTGCAGAGCAGCAAACATGCAGATATCTCACTGTTATCAGGGAGAGAGATTCCAAAATTCAGAAAACAAAATGGTGGAGAGAGAGTGCTTTTTAAGGTCTCTTCTACTTACTGCTGAGTTACCAAAGCTGTTCTTTTGTTTAACCTTTGGGTCTCCTTGGATGCATGTAAGATATGAGACTCCTTATTCTAGGTTTCTTTTGCTCATTATGTTCAAAACCCCATAATTTGCCTTTTAAGAGCTATTTTAACTAAAACACTGTCTATTTGTATGATGTACGTAAGGAGTTATCACATTACAAATGCAGTTCTGTGGGTGTTAGTGTTACTCTGATCTTTGCCCTATGCTGCTTATGCATTATATATTTAAGTATTAAAGAGGTTGGTGGTATGTTTACACTTTAAATGTTCACACCACATCAAGTACTTCTGGGACATAAGGGCCTAGGGAATGACCTAAGCTGAAGATTATTCTACAGTTAAAATCCACATTCTGCATTTAGAAATTTGTTGCATTTTGGAGCTTACAACTAGGTTCTGAGATCTGAGTGATTTAAGCATTCACAGGCTTCTAATTTCTTCAGGATAACAGCTAAAAGGAAACTTGGAAAATGACAACTTGGAATTAGGGAGATGCAAGTTTTCTCTGTTCCTTTTAATCTGGTATCTTAACTATTGCTGTTCCAGAGTTGAATGACACCTACTTAATTTAGATTCACGTGGCTTAAAGTAACTTTCTAGTTTTATTTGACCTATTGGAACTGGAGATTCTCAAAGGAGTGAGCAGTGGACATTATCTACCTGGATTGTTCCAAGGTTTTCAGTACAGATTCTCACAGCCTTGTGCTAGAGAAAGTGGTGTGTGACAGTTTAGACAAGTGGTCTGCATATTGATTGGGTAACTGAGATCCACCCAGCTGTAAGACCAGCTCTTGGAAAGAGTCCTGGGAATCCTAGTGGACAACAAGATCAATATGAGTGTCCAGGGTGCTGATGCACAAAGCAAGGTGACATTTTATTTGCTGTTGTGGCTAGTGTAATGGCCAGCTTACCATGACATTTAAGTTCCTTACACTGATTTTGGTAATAGTTAAACCATCATTCTCTTCATAACCCAAGAAAAGAAGAGAAGCACTACTGAAAAGCAGATCCGTATAAAAGACTACAATAACAGAGAAAACATGAATAGTACCTCCTTTAAATAACCTGTGAGCCTTGAAGCATTTGTGGTTAAATAAATTCCTGTACTTCCCTTCCACTTCTCCAGTACCTCATAGGTTTTGAGAGAGAGATTGTATATCATATCTTCTTGGTCATCTGTTTTGCCATCAAATCTCTAAGGCTTTGGATGAAAATTATCTGCTTCTGGCCTCTCATTGCTGTCTATTTTTTTCTGAATAGCTTCAAGTAGAAGCACATCTTTGGAAATCCTTTTCTGATTAAAAAAATGTTAAAAAAAAATAATGGTAAAAAGGGTGAGTGGGGCATTCTGGTGGGAAAAATTGGTTCATGTTCTTCAAGAGGGAACACAGCTACAAAGCGTCTACTCAGCTTTCTTCTGTGATTTTACTTTTCCTGAAGGCTCCTTTTGTAGCCTGATAATCTACGGGATTTGAAGTGTCTCGGACTTCTTGCTCCTGATGTGTTTGAAGAGAGATGATTTAATTTTTATGCATTTTGCTTTTTTCTACCTCAAACTCTTCTTTTACCCAGATTTATGGAGTTTTTTAACTTTTCAGATATTACTTTTCTTCCATTTTCTTCATTTCAACATGATCCCAGTTCTTTGAAGACTGCTTTAAAATAACTCCCCTTGCCCCTGCCTTTTAGACAGGCTTGCTTCTTTTCTCAGGACTTTTATGAGTAGTATAGATTTGTTCTATGCTTCTAATACTGCTTCCCTAAGAAGTCTCCAAGATGCATGTAAGGTTTTAATTCCCTTAACTGCCCTTTTGAACCTTTTTTTTTTTAATAGCAACCTTTCAAATTCTTAAGCTCTCAAGGCATTACTTGTGGAAACATATAAGTGAAACTTGGTTTTTATTTCATGAATTCATGTGTTTTAAGTGAGAATTTCTTTTCTTTTCCTTATCTCTTTTGACTTGATCTTGTTAAGGGTCAATGCCACACTGCTATTATTAAATTACAGTGATGCTGGGGAAGGAGGGTGCTCTGTTTCTGCTAGTGCAGTTCCTTCCCCAGGCAATGTATTAGGACCAGTTACAGTACATTTATTAGTCAGCCATGACTGACAGTGTATCTTCTGCTTTTCTCTGTGTACAGAACATGATGACTGTTAGTGTTCGAATGGGTTATCTGTTTAACTTTTAAAATATAACATGTGCTTTTTAATGCTTTGCTTCAAAATCCAATTGGAGATGGGAGATGGTATTTTTCAAAAGACTTAAAGACCTCTAGGGAAATGTTAAGAAGGGATCCTAATACTGAGAACATTTCCAAATGACACAAGTTTTGTTTCCAAAGTTCAGTTTCCATAAAGTAGCACTGAAATTCATTAAATTCCTTCTTTCATATTTGTTCTTCGCTCAAATAACTGTTTTCAAATATTTGTTTCTGAACAACCACTATGAGATAAAATAGTCAAGATTTTTTCCTATCTCTAATAAGAACATCAATAGTATTTCGTTTGGCAGCAACTGGTGAAGAAAGTAGGATTTTCTCCTTATATGCTACCATAAGAAAATACTCAAGGTCAACATGGTGATTTGGAATTATAATTTCAATATTATTTTGCTTTTAGTCCCTGTGTTTTGAAGACTTTCTCTTTCTGTTTTCTGCACAGGCAGGTACAACATTGGAGAAACTGTAAGGGAGTTCCTGTAAAAATATTTAAAAATTATTATTCAAAATTACCAAAATAATGGTAAATACTCTCACATTAAAATAAATCCTCATACCTTCCACACCTGTGTAACACAAACATCCTTGACTCTAAACCAGAGGGACATGGATGCGATGGGTTGACATCTTGAGGGATAAGGAACCACCTGGTTTGTCACACACAACTATGGTCAACAGCTCAATGTTCAAGTGGCAATCAATGATGAGTGGTGTTCCTCAGGGGCTGGTACTGGAACCAACATTGTTTAAAATCTTTGTTGGTGACATGGATGGTGGGATTCAGTGCACCCTTAGCAAGCTTGCTGATGGCACAAAGATATGTTGTGCAGTTGACATGCTGGAGGGAAGGGACGCCATCCAGGGGGACCTTGACAAGCTTGAAAAGTGGACCAGTGCAAACTTCATGAAGTTCAACAAGATCGAGTATAAAGTTCTGCACCGGAGCTGGGCCAATCCCAAGCACAAATACTGTATGGAGAGAGAATGGATTAAGAGCAGTCCTGGAGGTGTTGATGAAAGAGGACCTTGGTGTAACCTAGCAGTGCATGGTTGCAGCCCAAAAAGCCAACCACATCCTGGGCTGCATCAAAAGAAATGTTGCCAGGAGGTTGAGGGAAGTGATTGCCCCCTCTACTCTGCCCTCATGAGAGCCCACCTAGAGTGTTATGTCCAGCTCTGGGACTTGCAATGTAAGAAGGATGTGGATTTACTGGAATAGATCCAGAAGAGTGCCACAAAGATTACCAGAGGGCTGAAGCACCTCTCTTATGAAGACAGTCTGAGAGAGCTGGGGTTGTTAAGCCTGGAGAAGAGAAAGCTCTAGGAGGACCTTCAAACAGCCTTCCAGTACCTAAAGGGGACCCACAAGACCCAAGAGAGTTGGAGAGGGATTTTTAACAAGGCTAGTAGTGACAGGACAAGGGGAATTGATTTAAACTGAAAGAGGGCAGGTTGAGATTAGGTATTGAGAATTCTTTACTAGAAGAATTGTGAGACACTTGAACAGGTTGTAGCAGTGAGATGTGAATGCCACATGACTGGAAGTGTTCATGGCCAGATTGGATGAGGCTTTGAGAAACCCTGTGTAGTGGAAGGTGTCTGGTCCATGGCACAGGATTGGAGATAGATGATCTTTAGGATGCATTCCAATTCCAACCATTCTATGATTCTATGATTTATTTGAATGCAAAGTAATGCAAAAAAAAAGTTGATTCCAAAAGAGGGGGAAAAATCCTTACAAATTACATGTGTTTTACTACATAAAATGTGTTCAGCTTTCTATTGATAAACTAGAAGTTATTTGAAATAGCAAGTTTTCTGTAAAAAAGAGAGGAAAAAAGTAAAGCTCTTATTTCCCATGCTATACTTCACTTAGGAAGTTAAGTGCTTTTAGAAAAAAAAAATTATAGATTGTACTCAACCAAAAAAATAAATTGTGCTAATGATAAACATATTTTCTAATTGTCTTAACAATCAATAACATGTGGCTATTGTAAATCTTCTCTTTAGTAAGAATTTTAATGTTTTATAGCTGTATTTATTAATTCATTTTATGGATTTAATTCACAAATTTTCCTTCAAAATTTGAATAAGAGTTTTACCCTGACCATCATAGATTAAACAGGAAATATATTGCCCTCTGCTTATTTCTAATTACTATTTTATAACCAAATGTTTGGCACAATCTTTTTATATTCAGAACAGGAAATTCCTTTTCAGATTGACTCAAATTTCCAGTGATAATAGTGGCACATGTAGTGACTTCTATGTATTTTGGAAACATTTCAGACCTTGAAAACAGTTAACATACGTTGGGAAAACAAACAAACAACACTCCCCTCCCCTCCCCCCCCCAAAAAAAAAAAAAAACACCACCAAACCCAAATATAACAAAAGAAAACAAAACCTCTACTAATTTTTAAAAATCCTTTTATATTTTTCTTAGGTCTACTAATGTTATTTTAATTTTGTGGGGTTTTTACTCTCAAAATGGTATGTTATTGAAGTCTCCAGACTTTTGCCTTCAATAACATTTTCAGGAATTAATAAAAAATGTTAAATAACTGATGGGTGAAAACCGTTTTTTACTACTTTTCATTATTTTACCTTCCATTTTCATTTGGGATTCTTTACCTCCCTCGTCTTAATAGAGCTTGGTCTTCTGAAACATTATGATAATCCAATACACCGTAAAAGAGTTCACATTGAAAAACCCTGGAAATATGGAAAAAAGACGCTTGCTCTTCTGACTAGTTTTTGTATCTATACATTTGAACACTTAACTCCTCATTCTTGTTTTTATAGTTATATCTATATATAAAAGAATTTTTGTTTTATAAACCCATGAACTTCTCATTAAAATCTTGCTCTTGGTCAGCAAAAGCAGCTGTTTATTAGTGAGTCTAGTTTCTCTGTTCCTCCAAAAGATGTTTTTGTTTGATAACCCATATCAACCTTTGGCTAGGTCTCTATTTAGACTTGGTTATCTGCTAATGGAGGAGTTTATCATGGGTAATCAGACACTCTTTGACATCAGTAGATCTCATCACTGACAGTACATGGTAGATTTATTTATTTATTTGCCAAATACATAGAAGGGAAACAAGTGAGGATCTGAATGCTATTCCTAAGGTCATGCTCCTGTCTCAGGCCTAACAGCTTCTGCAGCTCCTTGCGTGGTGTCACGTGAAAGGGAGGAGGGAGACAGAAATGCAAAGATTTCTACTCTTAACTGTATTAATAGAAGTTATTAGCTATAAGCGTTCTCGGAGTAGTCAAAGCTTTATGAACCCAGCACTGCCTGCCGGACTCTGGACATAACACAGGCTGGAAAGATTTTTTACTCCCCTATGAGGACCACATTTAAGCCAGGGAGAAAGTATTATCAATAAGCACTTCCAGACAATCAGATTCTTATGTCCCCAACACTGTCTGTCGACTAACAGACAGCACACAGGTTGGAAGGGTTTCTGACCTCTGATATGAAGCCACACTTAATAGCTAGAAAAGAACTTTCCCCACAACAGCTCCCAAAATAACATTTATTAATACAAGTATGTGACAGTTATTGTGGGTTTTGCTTTGCTGGTGATAATGTTCAGGTGCAAGATTGTATTTAATTGAGACAAACACACTAAACTCAAGTTACAATACAGCAATGTATCCCATTTTCATGACAGACAGAAACTAGCAACAAAGAACTACTAACTGAAAACACAGCCACCTAAAACACTTATCTAGGCACTCTCTCAACAACATAGGACAATAAAATATCTTGCACACCACTCTTTCTGTAACACAAAACAAAAAGAACAGAGCTGCTTCTCACCAACACACATGTTGAAAAAGAAACTGCACATTGAAAGTAGTAAAGTGTAAAGCAAGTCACTGTTATTAGTATTAAGGTAGCAAAACCCAGTTAGTAAAGGAGATGCTTATAAAGTAAGAATCAAAGTAGCTGTTAGCATAATATGTAGGATAGAATGTACAAAGGAATAAGCTTTGTAAGAAACTAAAGTTAAAAAAGTAAAGTATAGAAAAATAGAAAGCACATGGTCTTCTTACCTCTACATTGTTCCAGGAGGTAGGAGGAGGCAGGACAAGCTACAACAGCTACCTCAACAAATACATGGCATTTTCCCCTCTCTGCTGGAGTTGAAATTCCACACTTTTTAAACCTTTTTTTTTTCCTTCTTCAGGTGGTTGTGTGACTAATAGTCAATCTATTGGGGGGAGTGATGCAGATGCCTAAGAGGGAGTAAGCTCCCTGAGTTTGCTGAGGCAGGGTGCTGCAAAGAAAGGCCATGTTAACCTAATATTCCATTCTCTGGTAACACCCACCACTTATCAGTTTGCCTTGCTTTTGTCTTCTGTGGGGAGCACCCCTCCAGGGAGCTGAGGCGTTTCCCTCAACCCATCAGGCTTATCAGGAACCATCACCCCACACCTGGCACAATGCAACAGGGTTCAGTTAGTATGTTTTCAATACTTCAAGTTACATGTAAGAGAATACATTAAAGCATAAAATCAAATTTTGCCATGCTTTTACTACAAAAGAGATATCCTGTTTCTCATCAGAATTAGGCTCAATAGTTATCTGAAATTTGAGTCATGATAGACTTCCTATTAGTTCTTCTTCTTCACTCTTAGATGTTTTCTTCAAAAGTATTTCAGTATAAGGTTTTGAATGACACTGATTTTACTCTGTTTATCTGTCTTAATTCATGTTTACATTGCAATAGTCTTTTACTTTTTTAGAGTGCTAATTTCCTAAGATATGCCTATCATTTTGCTAGAAATGTTTACTCCAAAATACTAATAAGATTAACAAGCAATAATATTTATATTAATTATCAAATTAATTTCAAAAAATGTTGATGCACAAAATGTTTGAGGCTTATTTAACACAGATCTAAATAAAGGAAACAATGTCAAATTTCTATGCAAACCACTGAGAGCTTTGTTTTCCTGTCCTGTGAATCTTTTGTATTCTCAAATAGTAAGCTTTCTGAAGAATTTCTAACATATTGCAGATGAACAACTGTCAGCTTTATTGCTTTGTACTATTCTCGATCAAACAGAAGAAAACTGAGTCTAGGTGAATATAAAATATTATTTTGCCAATTAAATCAAACTCTTTTATAAATAGAAATCATCACATGTGAAGCGCTATACAGCTGGATGGAATGTACTTTACAAAAATAAACTTCTTTTCTGAAGTGCTGGCAGAATGAAATTATTTCAGAACTTATCAAAACAGGTGTAATAACATAGACTTTGAACAGTGTCATTCTATTTAAGAAAAGAGTAAACTTTGAGGTGAAAAAATGGTGGACAGTATACCATATTATACTTAGAGGGCATAAACTAAAACGGCTCCAAAAGTCTTCTGTGTGCATCTGCATCATTTTAGACAATTTACATGTCCTCTAAGATTATGTTCTTATAATGTTATGAGTATTTATTTTTTTCTCTCATCAGATCCTTACTCAGAGTGAAACCTTCTTGTTCTTGATAATCTTTCAGAGCCAAAGCTGTTCTATTTTAACAAATTTATCCTTTAAAAACAAAATGTTTCTCTCTACTTGATATGAATAGAACTCATACAATAATTTTAATATAATGATAATTGTAGCGTTTTAAGGCAATCAAACCTGTGAGCACTGAATTACTTTGCTTAGGTCATTTAATCCTTTTTTTCTTTTGTGCTTTCCTAGGAAAATACCAAAAGCACCCATCTGCTTTGTGACTCAATAAGAATACTAAATAATGCTTAGTCTAAGATAACAACTGTATCTTGTCTACCCAACTAAATATCCTGATGCGGGTGAGTTTGCACACAGTACAAGAAAAAGTTTCAGAAGCAAATATGAAAAGTATTTTTAGAATTACTATGCATTATCCTAAAAATCTATTACAATTTTAGGCATTGAATCAAATAAAATATTCCCACCATCACTCATTTTAATATTCTGTATAAACTCCGAAAGACCATTTGTCTTTCTAAAAGATGAGGTTACCTTGCAATAAATTTAAAGTATCATGTGAATTATTTATGTATAAGGCAGCATAACTGGATGATTCTATTTTTCCCTGAAGGATTTTCTCACTTTAATGCAAGTTTACAGGTAAATGAAATACCTTCCCATGCATAGGTTTCCAGATATCTTTTGTTCATAAGTATACTTTAGGTTACACCAAAAATGCAGCATTTCCAATTTTACTGTTCACTAGGATGTATATTAAAACAAACAATCAAACAAACAAACAAAAAAAAAACCAATAAAACTACAGAAAACATTCACAGTAAAGCAATACATGAGTGATCCAGAGTTACTTTTCATGGTTCCACTTACAGGAACTCCTGGATGTACTGTTCCAAAGAATGCTTAGCACTGACCTTTTGTTCTGTTGGGATGTTTTCTTTAATACAGGTTCTTCGCAGCTGCAAATTTGTGTGAAAGAAGAGATATGGGAAAGGTCTCATATTTCCTGTAGACTTGGGACAGACCTTTATTATGACTTCTCAGGGTGTGTGTCTACTAAAGACAAACCATTGGCTTTCTGAAGTCTGTGAATAGGGAAACTAGCTAGTGACTTTTAAAGCACTTGCTCTGTGTTCTTGTTCTTACTATCAAAGAGAAATGCTAGAGCAGAACAAGCAGGTACATAGCTGTTCTGCGTAACTTGAGAACTTGTTTTATCTGACACACTTTATATTAATCTGCATGGTTGTTCTTTGACATGTGTACAACTAGCCCCTTCCCCCCCCGCCCCCGCCCTTCCCTTCACAGTAATAGCTGTGATTATCATTCCAAGTAACAATGTATGCCTTTGGCATGTTATACAAGTTACTTGTTATAATCACAGTCATTAGTGATTACAAATTAACTTGTTTCTAAAAATCATAGTTGTAGATACTACAACCTGACAAGATAGAGCTAATGTTTTTTTCTGCAAGACACTTGACACTTTAAAAATTAATACATTTTTATCACACATCAAAGAATAGTTGTTCTATTTGTTATCCCTTTTTCCCCTTCATCTTCCTTCTCTTTCTACTTTTCAAAAAATATTTTATTTAATTCATAATTACTCTGTTTGAATTTTGATCACTTATTTGCATATAATTTGTCTACATTTGAAATCCAATTTCCTAGTATATATTATCATGAATTTTTCATCTCTGGGCCTTATTATGCATATAACCAAATGACAGTGAACAGTAAATACACTTCAAAGTATTAATAACTTATTTAATACTGATTCCTTAAGAAAACATATTGAGTAGCAAAATCCAGTATTTTAAAATAGGAGAAAGAGGAGTGTAAACTTAAATATATATAAACAAATTATTACAATCTCTATTTTTGACAATACTGTTTCAACTGGTTACTGTATCAAACTGTATAAAACAATATCTTGGGGGAAAAAAACCCAACAACCCCCCCCCCTAACACTCAACAGTTCCTTTGTTATCTTTTGATTAAACGTCTACTTCTTTATGTGTGTAAGTTGTATAACTCAGTGTGTGCCCAAATAATATATTATTGTTCCACAATCTTTTGCATCTTTTACATAAGGAGACATATTTTCATTCTAAGAAATTATACAAATGAAGGAATATTTATTCTTTCTTTTATTATTGTATATAGTAATACATAATTATTTAACAAGGAAGAGCTTGAAATATAGTTCAGCTATTCTATCCTTTGTGTACAGGCTAAGGCTGTAGATACATTGTCTATACTTCATCTTTGAAATTTAGTAGAGATTACATCTACTCAGACATGCTGCTGCAATGTTTCCCATTCTTATCATTAGAAAGCTTTTCTCTATCTTGACTGTAAGACTTGCTGTAATGAAGGCTACCGATGACTTTTTGTTGTCCTTGGTGGATTCAGGAAAATAATGTATCACTGGTACTTCTATAACAAACCCTTTTAATGCATTATACTGTAATCCTTCTATCCTACTCTCTTTTGTTCTAGATAAACCACTTGCTCAAACAATATTCCTTTTAAAATGGACTAAAACTACTGTCTCCATTTTCCTGAAACCAAAATTTCCTAAATTGTTCACTAATTATAATCACTGTGAGTAGAACTATTATTTCCTGTGTTCTTCATCTGACAGATTTACCAGCACAACCCCCAAAAAACGTTTATCTCATTTGTAGAATATTAAGTTGTTGATTTCTATCAAACCTGCAGTCTGCTCTAGAAAATGGCATTCATTTCCTTTGGTATGTGCCAGATATTCCTTATTTTATATTTGTTCCCTTCTAAAGTGCAGTATTTCTGCACTTGTTTTTATTAGATATTATTTTGTTGATCTCAGACCTTTTTCCGCTCTATCAAAATGATTTTCATCCTGTCCTGAAGAGTGTTTGCACCTCTACCTATCTGTTTACCATCTGTGAATGGCTTAAGTGCTACCTTTAGTTCATCATTCAGGTTGCTAACAAAAATGTTTGAAAGGATTGAGCCGAAGGCCTTCTTGAAATATAAATTATAGCTGCTACTGCTGTAGAAATGTTTTAACCTATAATACATACATTTTTTTCTTGGCTGATTGTGAATAGAGGGTTGCTTTTAAAGTTCCTGCAAAGGATGGCATGTCAGAAGCTTTATATGGCATTTTCACTTCTGCTACTTGTTGTCGTATAACACTAGCTACCCTATGAAAGGAACAAATTGGATTTTACTAGATTTTTTTGGTTTGTTCTTTGCTTGCATTTTCTTTTATGTCATTTTTAAATCTTCCTTACAATTTCCTCAGTACTTTTAAATGAATATTTGATGCTTAGTTTCAATTCCCTCTCTCATTACATGTTAGGAATAACTGCTTGATAATGCCTTGCTATTCTCCTCCCCTCACATCTTTTGAAAGACAGTTGCCCCTTTCCTGATCCTTAGTGAGTGATACTGTAGCCACTGTTTTGATAAAAATATTATTTTATCTGCCATTTTTTATCATCACAGATTGAATCACTTTGTTTAACAAATGGTGTCAGTTGATATTTGTTCATTGGTATCAAAGTCTTCCTCG
>VWZD01013282.1:152613-187553 GCA_013396695.1 Sakesphorus luctuosus | reverse complement strand
AGCACTTGTAGATGAGTTGAAAGCACATTTTCTCACATTGTGCCATGAAAAGTGAAATATCCACACTGACTTATGCTTTGCATGACACAAACACTTAACAGTTTATCCATTATTAAACCCCTTTCTATCTAAATAAATATCAGCTAAGAATTTCCCAATAGTTAACTCAGCCAGTGTCTGCCAGAACATTTTTGTAAACTCCTCTTAGAACTCCTCTCAGAACTCTACCATCTAGGTAGCTTATTGGTTTTATTCACCTGAAAAAAAAATGATTCTGTGACACAATCATAATCCAAGCAACATTATTTCTCTTCTTCAAATGGGAATAGGACTCTGCAGTATCTTGTCAAAGACCACCTCAACATATCACCAGAAGAGAAAGAATTTAGGGCCTTCATAGTCTCTATTCTCTTTTTCCATTAAAACTAGAAACTCACTCAAATTAACAGAGTTAATGTATTGTTTTATCTGGGGATCTAATTTCACAGGTGCTGTGGAAATTTCGATTTCAAAAATACAGCAAGTCTACAGAAATCTATAAAAATAGAATTAGAAGCAATTAGAGAAAGAATGACAGGAAGCTGGTTTCCTTCAGAAAGTATTGTGACAATATCTGGTGTCAAAATGATGGATTTTACAGTTTTAAAAACTTACTACCTTTGGGTTTTTATGTTTAACGCTGTGAATGTGAATGTCTCTTTCTTTCTACCTCAAGGTCTTATCCTATATTGATGGTAGATTGTAAGCTACTTTTGAATAAATCATGACTATGACAGTAAGAAACTTTAATGATTTATTGTATAATTTTATATTTTTTATTATTATTTTAACTTCCCAACTACGATAGCTAAAAATTTACCAGGTTTTTGACAATTTTAAAAATTCCCTTAATACTAAGCAAATATTTTAAGTTTTTCCCTCTCATCCATCCCCTTTTGGGAGGAATAATTTGTCATAAATATTTAGACAGTTATCAAATGCATGTTTTTAATAATGCTGGATTTATAATATCTTTATTGCAGTTGAAAATTTTCCTTTTTCTCAATTCTATACAGCTATAGGGAAAACGCAGATATTTGCATTGTTGTCCTACTGTTTACATTGCACATTAGAAAAAAATCTATCTGTAGACTAACTTAGAAAGAAGGTCGAAATAGGAAGAGCATNAAAAAATCTATCTGTAGACTAACTTAGAAAGAAGGTCGAAATAGGAAGAGCATAGCAAAGCTAGAGGTATATTTCAGAAACTGGCATATCCAGCTCCTGTAGTTTTTCCACTTAGGATCTAATTTTAAGAAGACAGATAACAGGAATATACATTTATAATGTTTCTGTAATTCAAAATCAAGTTTTAGACCCCAAAAGGATAACTAAAAGAAAGATAATAGTTATGAAAAAAATTAAGAAAGCTGCTCTGCAGGGAAGGAACTGAGGATCATGGTGGACAACTGCCATCCATTAACAACAATGCAAATATCTGTGTTTTCCCTATAACTGTGTAGAATTGAGAAAAAGGCTCATTTCTAGCTTTAGAAAATGTACATTGCTAATCATCTCAGGAAAATTAATAAAACACCGGTATGCTTTTGGGAGTTATAAGAGACATGCTGAGAAATCAACAACTGACCTGAAAGAGAAACCCTGTAATCTAATTTCACATATGCATTTATGAAATATGCCATCAATCCCCAATTTGCTTAATGTGTGGACACTTGTGGTAAGACAATCAAGGTAGTGCTAATGAAAATATTGAAGAAAAATCATGGTGATGTCTTTATACTCACTATCCTGCAATAGAATATTGTATCTATTTAATTGACAAAAGTTGTTAATCTGAACTAGATCCAGTCTTTTTAGAATAAATGAGATGAATTCCTTTAGATTTCAGTCTGTACTGTCTTAGCAAGATTTTTAAAATAAATAAATAAATTTTAAAAATTAAAAGCTATGGCGTTACTATGCTACATTTTTTAAGAGTGGTCAGTAAATTTCCATTATATTCTGCTTTTTGAGTGTAATGGGATCCATAAACGTTAGTAATTTTTTTAAGAAATATCTTCTAACAATGCAGGAGTAGGGAGTTCCAATCTGTTGGAAGTCAAGAGGGGTAGAAGGCTGGCTTGGCTGAACAGTGATCTCTTTCAGAACTTAGGTAGAAAAAGAAAGTGTATTGACTGTGGAAGCAAGCTCAGGTATGCAATAGGACTATGGAGATGCTGTTAACTACTATAGGAAGAGAATTTGTATAGCAAAAGCTCAGCTGGAGTTGAAGCTGGCCAGTATAGTGGTGGATAACAAATTTAGCTTTAAATATATTGACAGCAAAAGGAGTTCTAAGGAAACACTGATTTGCTGCTTGATGAAGTTGGTTGCTTCAGAAATGTGGATGAACATAAAGCATAAACATTTAATGCTTTCTTAAGTTCTGTCTTCAACACCCATAATGGGCCTTGAAACTCTGTGGTAGTTTGACCTAGTTAGGCCTTACTTTTATTAGGCCCTGAAGATTCTACGTGGATTAGAAGGGACAGGTTGTCACCTGACTTAAGCAACCAAAGAAATATTTCATACCATCTGACGTAAAGTCAAGTATAAAAGCAATGGGGAGGAGGAGGTATCACTGTTTTCTTCATGCCACTCTCCTGAGAGGACCTGCTGTGACTTTTCTGGGATAACTGGGCCTCGCTGCCACCACATCGTTACTTTATCTCAGGGAAGTATTTTGTTGTTAGCTTCTCCCTTTTCCCCCTGTTCAAGTATCTCTCAGGAGGTTATAGCCTTATTGGCGTGGTCGTAGTTGTGGATTTTGCTATTTGGTGGAGAGGTGGAGAATTGTTTGCTCTCTTACCTTTGTGTATATATTTTGTATTGCATTTTCCCTTTAATTTTCCCTTTTTTGTGTATAAACATAAGCCTTTGCATTTTAAGTTTCAGTTTCAGGGTTTTTTTTTCCTTTCTCCTTTTCCATTGGAAAGGGGGACTGCATTGCTGTGGTGAGTACTTGCCATTTTGCCAGGTGAAACCAAAACAGACTCTTGGAGGTTTGAGTTGGAACACCATAATTGATCATGAGTGATTAGCTCCCAGTAGATTCTGAATGGGTACACTATTTGCTGCTGTAGCTGAATGTGCATAAGTCTATGGGACTTGATGGGTAATGAAAGAGTTCACTGATGTTATTGCAAGAGCTACGGTCGTTACATATCTACAGTCTTAGAAATCTAGAGAAGTTTCAGTTGAGTGGAAGGTGGCAAATGTTTTTCCAGTTTTCAAGAAGGGCAAGGAAGAAGACAGTACTAGTTATAGGACTGACAATCTCAATTTTATGCATGGTAAAATTATGAAGATTATTCAGGGAGATTCTGAAAATTGCTCAAAAGACCATGCAATGATTGGTCAAAGCCAAAATGGGCTCATGAAGGGAAGCCTTATTAACTTAACAACAAGGTTACTTCCATGGAGAATGAAGGACATGGGGTTTGAGGTTTTAGCAAAGATTTTGACACTACGTCTCACAATATCTTTATGGAAAAAGTGCCCAGCACATAACTGAATATGCACACAATATGACAGGTGAAAAATTGGCTGAAAGGACAGGCTAAAAGAGTTGCAGTAATTGAGGAAACATCTAGCTGGCAGCCAGCTACTAGTGGTCTCTCAGGACTCTATTTGAGAGACAGTTATCTTCAAAGTTTTTGTTAATAACCTAAACACAGGAGTTAGGTTACACTGAGTTTGCTGAAGATGATAAATTAGGAGGAGTCATTGATTCTTTTGAGAGTAGAGAGGCCTTATAGAGTAATACTGATGGATTAGAGTGATGGGTAAACACCACTCACATGAAACTGAACAAGAACAAACATAGGATTCTAGACCTGGGACGGTATAATCCTTGGTGTCTGGATGTGTGTATAGATTAGGGGACAAGGGACTGGAATGTAGTCCTGCAAAAAGGGATCTGAGGGGTTTGTTTGATGTGAAGTTCAATATGAACTAACAATGTTCCCTGGCAGTCAAAATGGCCAAAAGTGTCTTGGGGTGCTTTAAGCACAGTATAGCTAACCAGTCAAAAGAAGTGGCTGTCCCATTGTATCTCAGCATTAGTGCTGCCTCACCTCGAGTTCAGAGCGCGGTGTTGAGCTGAGTCAGGCACAAGCATCTGTTTAAAAAGTAAACCTGAAGAACAATGAACAAATTACATAAGCATTTGTGCTATGTGAGCTCAGTTTGGTGCCCACCTTCTGACAGTCATCTCTGAAATTGCTTGTAAGAAAATACAAGCTGCCTACCTCTGACAGACATTTTGAAATAGTTGCAAAAGAAAGTATGTGAACTAGCAGCCTTTTTGGAGGAATTAATATTTAAACTTAGTGCCATACTGCTCTGCTTTGCATACTGCTCTGTGTTGCATGGTGTATTAGCATGCAAAAAAAAAAAAAACATGGCTGAGGGGAAAATAATCATTGCTTCCCCAAATCATTTTATTAATCACTCTGGCTTATAGGGAGATAGAAATGTTAACTATTAGACATAGAAATTCTTCTAAAAAGTCATAGAGACAAAAGCTTAATTCTATTTTCAAAGCATTATCTAACAGTGGTTTGCATTCTCTGTGGTTTGTGTTTTCTTTCCATCCCTTTTGTTTTTGACACAGGGCTGCAGGCTGTCCTGCGATTCAATATTTGTTGATATACATTTTTACCCATCAGTAATACAGATTTTAAAATCAGTGTTAACTGTCAATTTTGTTGATGATGCACAAGGCAGAATAGAGCACAGCTTGTGGTTTTACAGCTTTTTGTCAGCAGTATTGACAGCAGTAAAACCCTGAAGCAGAACCTACACAGGAAGCAGATAAATGCACTAACAAGATGTTATTTTTAGAGTTTGTTTTCTAGCTCATAGCTTTTTACTGGCGATATTTTAATTGGTCCAATGCCAACATAAAAAAATATAATTTTTTACAGCTGTAATCAAACACTTGGGAACTATCTGACCCAGTAATATAAACCCCTTCTGTCTCAATACAAGTAAACCTAATTAAATAGGCCTCAGTCTTTTCCCATTAAAAGACATATTTCAGCTCTGACCAGTCCGTAAGTTTTACATTAAGCTCAGGCTTCTGATTATACAGCAAAAAGAAGTAATGAGAGAAAGAAAAGATAGGAAGTTTACATTTTTTCATTTTATTTTAAAAGAAGGGGAGGATTAGAAGAGAAAAACACATCTTGATTTCCCCCCCCCCCCGCCCCGCCTCTTATAGTAACTGCAGCTTTCTCAACTTTTAACAAAAATACTGACAGGTAATATCATGACATTTTCATTGCTGGCAATAGGAATTTTTTGGAAAGAATGGTGATGGTTTTTGTTTCCATGTGCTTAATAACTACATAGCAGAAGTTTAAAAGGAAGCCCTTTTGTGAGTCATCAATGAATCTAATCTGGAAACTTCACTTTTTTGCTTATATCTGTTACATATTTGGTCATACCTTCTTTAGCCAATGTGAGAATCAAAAAAAACTTTATGATCTTGTCTACAGCCTTAGGGAGAAGGATCACAACAGTAAAAAGTGTTGCACATTTTCACATTGTAGTTCTAGGATTGCTTGTGTGGGTATAATATGTCCTAAGATTCTTTAGTCAGCACTGCCAAGGCCACACGGGGAGTGCCATAAGTTCTGTGCTCTTCAGTAGAAGAGAGGCATGGACGTACTGGATAGAGTCCAACAAAGGTCCACAAGTGACTAAGGAAATCTCTTGCATGACAAAAGGCTGAGAGACATGGGACTGTTCAGCTTCGAGCAAGGAATGCTCAGGGGTGGGAACTCATGAATGTTTTTAAATACCTGAAAAGGAGGGTGCAAATAGGGTGGAGTCAGGCTTATTTCAGTAATTCCCAGTGACAGCACAAGAGGCAACAGGCATAAAGGAATATATCGAAGGTTCCCTCTGAACGTTGGGAAGCATTGCTTTATTGTGAGATTGACTGAGTGCTGGCACTGCTTGCCCAGGGCACTTGTGGAGATATCCAAAAGGGTCTAGGTATGGACCTGGGCAACTCAGTCTAGGTAACTTTGCTTGAGCCAGTGTGTTGGACAGGATAAAGTCCAGAGATCGCTCACTCTGCAGGTCCCTCCTCAACCATGCTAAGATTCTGAAATTATAGTCAAAGTTTCCTAATATCTCCCATTACAATTTCTTTTCCAAACCTCAAGCATCAAGTGAAATTTTCTGTGTTGAGATATCTGCTCCTGGATAATAAATTATAATAATAGTTATAAACCAGTAATAATATATAATAATAATAACAACTTCCAACCTAAGCAAACAAAGTTAAAGAAAAATGTTCTCATTTGAAGGGAGTGAGTGAGTAAGAGAGAAAAAAAGCAGAGAGGGAGAAAAGGAGGGAAGAGGGAAAGAAGGAGGGAGAGAGTAAGAAAGGACTAGTAACATAATAATAAGAAATCAGACAGAATCCCCCGCCTCCCCCCTCCCCACACACACACTATTGCTCAAATTTGTTCAATTGCAGCCCCGTAGACCAAAGAGGTCAATAGCGTGACAGAAGCCCCAAGGATTGCATGGATGGCACAGAATGGGATGTTGCTCTGCTTGATTTGTTAGACACACAGATGGCAGCTGTTGAGAGCACACTCTAGAACAACTTGTACAGTACAGTAGCAAGGCTAGCCACTAATCATATATTGCTCAGTAAATCAATCATTCACCTAAGAAAGAGCAGATGGCACAATTTAGAAAGAGTCAATTACAAGTGTACAAAAGGGCTCACTGGTATTTCTGTCCTATCATTGCAATCTATAAGAGGCTTCTCTGGTGTATGGCTTGGCTAGATGTTCACTGTCAAATTTAATTCACTGGCATGCTTACCTCTTCAGAAAGATAATTTAAAATTAATATATTCGTTATCCATAAGCTCAGATAAGAATGAAAGTCAATAATAAGCAATGTTAAGATAAACTAAATAAACTTTGGGAGTCCCTGTAAGAAATTAATAGAGTGCTGGTTCCAACAGTTCTTACAGTGATAGGACAAAGACTGGTAATGGCCTTGACTTGATGTTACTGCCAGAGAGATTGCAAAGTAGAGCACCTTTCCATCAAAGCCCTAACAAAACAACAGACTATGGAATTTCATTTGCAGCCTTAGTCCTAGAGAACTCCTATGAAAACTATTCAGGCTCCTCAAACTCTGTTTCTAGACGTGTTCATAACCTATTCAGTTACAAAGAGTAACCTATTACCTGTCTTTCCCTCAATTATCACTGTACTCCACACAGGGACTGTAGGGCTTCGTAAAGTAAAGTGTAATCTTCCAAAAAAGTAAACCCTCCAATATAGTGGTGCACAAAATGTGCAAGAAATATTTGCCTTTACTGTGGCAAAATGGTTGCCACTTCCCATAAGTAACATTTTACATGAAATAAACATTGGTGAAAATTTATGAAATGAACAGGGATCCTATTCAAACACAAAAGCAGAAAGCTTAAAAGTAATTATGAAATTATGCTAATTCTTGTTCCTCCTCTTTATCTGGAAGAAGGACACCAGGATTAAGTTATTCTGCAAGGATTAATGAGGTTTCATCTTGCAGCGGGAAGAACAATCTTAGTTTTCTTTGGTAGAGGCATTGAATCTGGACATTTCACACTTACTATTCTCTTCTATAGATTAATAGAGAAATATCAGTGGCTTCAGCTATAAGGTAGATCAAGCTTTTGTGGTTAGAAAAAATTTCCTCTGAACTTCAGGAAAGTGTATGTCACTGTAGGTCCTGCCTTGATGTCATACTGATGGTCAGACTGAATTTAACCAGGTCCACTTTCTCATCTTGAATAACAGTACAATAGCAAAAGTTGGTGCGTTTGGGTTTTTTATTGTTTGGGTTTTGGTTTTGGGCTTTCTTTTTGGTTGGGGTTTTCTAATTTTTTGTTGTTGTTGTTTTGGGGTTTTGTTTTGTTTGCTTTACTTTGATTTGGGTTTGTGTTTTTATTTTTAAAAGGCAGAGGCAATTAAATTGTCATGTTTCCCCTAGACTCAGAGATACATTAGCTACTTTAAGCCCTGTAGTCCTATTGAGTCAATACAAGTCTTTCTCTGGACTGCAATATATAATAGCCTGAAATTTTTACAAGAAAGGTGTAAGGGGAGATTGAAACTTGAGTCATATGGCGTAATCTTTCTTCAGTCCCTGTTATAACAATTTCTCACAACCATAGTACACTCATTTTGGAAAAAAATGCTTGCAAGGGAGTACATCTAAAACCTGCACTAAGAAGAACATATATATCATATGGTTTGTAAGTTGTTCATTTGTCAATGTATCTGCTCTTATAAGAAGTGGTGACTCCATATCACTGGAACTTGAATGTACCAGTGTTTGAGGGCCTAGTCATTTCAGATGCTATATGAAGACTACTAAGATGTGCCCTCCAGCTGTATATGTTAAGGCAAAAAGAGAGACAGAATATGTTGATATAATTTTTTAATCTATAAATTGAAATGTATTTTCCTAATTAACTCATATTTTCCTGCAAACAATTGCCCCTAATTTTGAGATCCAAATAAAAAGGCTAGAGTAGAAAATGCTGACATTAACCCTACAATGTAACTTCATCTGTCAATTTACACTTCACTCAGGTATTTTTTGTCAAGTAATAAGAATATATCTGAAAATATAATTTTCCAGAACCTAACATTGCTCAAATGTAATAATATCAAGGATCTTAAAAAAAATAAATTAATTTATAATAATCACCATAGTCATCAGGAAAAAGTGATAACTATTTTGATGAGTTGCTATTTTATTAAGAACTAGTATGAGTTTATATCATTATTATTTGGATTAATTATTCAATGAGGCAAAATTTAGTTTATAAAATTAATAATTCTTCAACATTTGCTATTTCAAGCAGCTCATTCAACTTAATGAGCATTGCTTTTAACGGTAATGAAACTTCTGTAGTTAAAAAAGACCCCAGTTTGTTTGCATATCTCTGCATGTATTTTATCTGTGAACAAAAGAAAATGGAGAATGAATTTTAGAGTATTTTCCTTTCTTCTTCTTTGCACTTCATTATTCTTCTAGGTGGAAGTACCTTCAATTGAAGTTTTCTTCTAATTGTCTAACTGAATTTTGCAAATCACTCTCAATGAAAGCACATTTTTCATTATCTCTATTCCCAACTAAACTACCAATAATCACTGAAGCAATTGATCAAGAATATTATCTTCTTCTGCCATACCAGTTCTGCTCATCAGGGCCTCTGTTCCTGAAAACTTACATGTTATGTGATTGTTCTAGTCCGAGATCCGTACTGACTGGAGTAGAATAAATGGGCAACCATCTGTGTAAGAGAGAAACAGATTTGTCATTGATTTTTAACCGCTTGAATGATTGCCTAACGACAGTGTTGGATTATGGCTTCTGGATTTAGAAAGACCAGTTTCTGTTGCTATAATTTCTCACTAAGGAGGTTCTTAGGACTTATTCTGAACTGGTTAGATTCAACATCAACAGTTCTTCTAAATTTTTTAATAATTTATATTGCATGAGTATGTATTACTGTCTCTATATGTGCTTCAAAAAAGTCACTTAAATACTTTGTTAATGGAAAAAAATAGAATTTATCATAAAAACAATTCAGCATTTAGTTGTATGTTGAAAAAAGATACAGTTGCCTAATATTTATCTGTAATTCAGGGTTTGCCTTACTGAAATTTATTCACATGGCTACTTGTGTTTTCTTTCTTGTCTTAGTTTGAGGGGAAAACCAAAATGTTTACCAAAAAGCAGAAGAGAGAATTACTCCACAATAATCATGTCATTCCTTATTAAATTTAAGAAAAAGGAACTTTAATTAGAAAATGGATATAAGAAGGATAACTGTTCTTAACTACTATATATATAAACAGACTGGAGCAAACTACTCCCCCAGCACCAAAAGTGAAAACAGAAGAGAACAACCCCCAAACAGTAGGTTCCTCCTAAAGCACTTATATTTATGGGCAGTGTCAGTGTCATACCTTGGCTGGCTGCGAGGTGAATTCTCAGTCTTTTCCCAGCGAGGCAGAGACAAGGGGTGAACACTCACATGGACTCTCTCTCTCTCTCCTTTTTCTTTGTCCCAAATGACGAAGGAAAAGCTGGGAGTGGAGGGATGGTGATAGTTCCCAGGAAGGAAAGGTCTGCACGTGTCCCAAAAGCAGCCGTGACTCCTCTCTCTCTTGGGTGTCTCTCTCAGGTCGCTGCCGCAGCGGGGTGGGCAGGCCGCGACGCTGCGGGCGATGGTGAAGCCGGAGTGCTGACTGGGCCTGCGATGCCAAACCAGGATGACAACAATGGCAAGAAAAACCAGCTCACTAAACAGCAGCAGCGATGAGCAGGAGAACAGCCTCTCTCCGACAGCAGCACACACAGCTGCAGTGTTCAGCCAGAGCTGAGGATGTCCCCAAAAACACCAAAAGAGACAGTGCAAGCCGGTTCCCCATCACACCTTCCCCCAGTCCGCCCCCCATCCAAAACTATCAAGCAGGAATTGGTAGCAGTTGACCACTTCTTTTGTTAACTAATAGCATGGGGAGTAAGGCATTCAGTCTTTGAATTCTGTAACGGCAGGGGAGAGAATTTTCTCTTTACCATCCCAAAACTACAACATTTCTTCTGGACGGAGATGAACAAAAGCCACAGAAGGCTTGTAGGAAGATTATTCAACCTTGCTTAAGATGAATGACTCTCTTCTATTAAGGATGCAAGAAATGTTATCTCCTATGTTTCCAGTTGTGTTACAATTCAAAGCACATTTCAGAAGAGTGCTCTGGCCATGTTGACACTTTTCACCCTTCCTGCTTTAGGATGAGCAGCTGTATTGGCAGGAATACAAGACCACTTTTTTGAAACCACTTCAGGAATATAGTTTAGCAATCATGCTATAGCAGCTAAATCCTTCTTTATTTCACACTTCTCTCTTTTTTCCTTTATCCTCTTCCCTTGCTTTCATCTGCCCAACACAATTCTAAGATCAATTCAGTTCATGTCATGCACTTTGATACAGTCATGAAATGTATTGTATTTCTGTCTTGTACCAGTTCTTGTACTATATCCAAGCATACACCCCAGAAAACCTGGAAAATCAGCAGGTCTGATGAACCATCTGGGACACGTAAGTGTGTCACGTAAGTGTTAGACATGCAAATACAAACAAGATTTGGACAGATTGAATTTTGCTCTCTAAGAAAGCTCATGAGACATACGTACATTTGCCATAGGAAGCTCTACAGGAAAGATGCAGTGCATCATCTGTTTCTTTACACAGATATTAATTACTATCACTTCTATATCAAAGAAGAGAGAACCTATTTACTTCACATTTACACAATCCTTCCTTGGCTCCAGAGCATTATAGTAATGCACTCTAGGATCTCACTGTAATTCCTTGGAGCCTGTTAAAGACACACCTTCCTATCTTACTTTTTGTCTCCTTTACATAATATGAAAACCACTTCAACTCATGCTAAACGCCTTTTATAAGGCTGCAGAAAGTATCACATCTCTGCAAAACATAATATGCTATCATATATCACTTTTTGTATTAAAACTTGATACTGTGTACATTGGAAAAATATATTTGATTGTTCTCACATATCCATTTTATTAAATGTGTAACTTTACAAATAAGATACTGTAATATCTTAATAAATTATTTTAATAAATACTTTTTTAAAAAGTGTAGCCAGTAATACCCTGTTTTATGGGCCCTCTGGTCCCTCTTTCACCTTGCAACTAGATGAATGAGTTTCTGTTGTATTAATTCAGACTTTGTGCATCGGTTTTCTGATGCATCAGCTGCCTTGAAGTAAAAAACCCAAGTTTCCTAGACTGCTTCCTGCAGTATAGCACTCTGGGTTCTAAAGGACATTATGCCAATATTTGCCAAATAATTTTTGTCTTAAAGTTAAAAATAAGTGTTTAATAATTATATAACAAAATTAAAATTTGACATTTTCTATATTTGATTCACTGCTGCTTTTGCATATAGGTATATAGTCTCTGAATACCATTTTTTCTGCAATTTTGCACTTTTTTTTAGTGTTTTTCTCAGATTCTATAGTTTGAGTATCAACATCTACCACCCAATATATGTTAAAAGGGACTTAAAGATTGCAATTGCCTTAAGCACTGTTGGGATCATCAAAGAACTTTGCCTACTGCATCAAACTGTGCAAAGCAACTGCTCATCTGCAACCACCAAAATCCACCTCCCTGATTATGCCTTCTTGATTTCTGGAATTTGGACTGTAAATTAAGCCAGAACTTGGGATAAAATATAGGTGGTACCATTGTCCAAATTATCTCAGGCCTAATGAAACGTAAAAAAGGCTGTGGAATGCTGGAAAGCAGTGTCATGGAAAGAGACCTGTAGGTCCTGGTCAGTGGTGAGTTGAATTTAAGTCAGCAGTGCCCCGGCAACCAAGAGGGCCAACTTTGCCCTGGGGGGCATCAGGCAAAGCATTGCCAGCCAGTCGAGAAAGGGAATTTTTCCACTCTGCTCTGCTCTGGTGTAGCTCCCTTTGAATATTGTGTGCAGTTTTGGGCACCACAATGTAAGAAAGCTCNAACTTCCTTATGAGTGGAACAAGAGGGGTGGACACTGATCTCTTCTCTGTGATGACCAGTGACAGGGCATGAGGGAATGGCCTGAAGTTTTGTCAGGGGAGGTTTAGGTTGGATATTAGAAAAAGGTTCTTCACCCATAGGGTGATTGGGCAATGGAAGAGGGTCCCCAGGGAAGTGGTCGCAGCATCAAGCCTGACAGAGTTCAAGTGTTTGGGTGATACTCCCAGGCACATGGTGTGACTCTTAGGGCTGTACTGTGCAGGGACTGGAGTTGGACTTGATTACCCTTTTGAGTCCCTCAGCATATTCTGTGATTCTATGATGTATCACTGCAAGGAGTCCACAGGGAAGGCCAGCCCAGCAACTGCGATAAAAGTTGTATCTGACTGGGTCTGGTAGTGGGAGGCCATAGCCCACCGACTCTGAAGAAGGCCTAAACATGTTCATCCTTTTTAATGGGGCATAACTTGCTCTACTATGCTGATGTGAGTGGCAGCTCTCATATCTTAGAAAGTGTCATAAACTATCAAAGGCCCCCAAGGCACCTCTAGATTCATTTCTGTGGCTGTCTATCAGAGGACTACTCATGATCCACAGTATTGTACCAGATCCACAGTGTTGTAAAACAGAGCATAAAATTCCCTCCGCCACAGGGAAGGTGCTTGGATGTTGCCACATATAGCTGAATGTATAGTAACCCATTGAGCTATAGGTTTCGGGGGACCTCTGCCACCGAGAAAACAAGAAGAGGACCAATAGAACACTGTCTGGCTGCTGAAGTGGTATCATCTTTCTACTTAATCTGTTCCTCTCAATCGCTTTCTCTCCCCATTACCTCTCTTTTCCTATTTCTTTCTATCTCTCTCTACCTCATATTAACTGTTAAATAAAACATCTACTATTGACTTTGGCATATGGGCTCATTTGGACCTTATTTTAGGTAGAGCCATCTCTAATAATTGGATCTTAATGGATGTATTATCAGTATTTGACAGAACTGTTAAACACCAGAAATATTTTCCATGTGAAGACGTTACTTTCAAGGCTGAATTAAGAATGGATAATGTATCTTGATGTTAAATTTATTGTCTATTTCGACTAACGTATATCCCGAAGGACATGAACATTGTTACTCCTGCAGCCCATCATAGCAGAAGACACATTTGGTTGCCTAGTACAGGTAGACAATATGTGATTCTTGCTTAAAGGCTGTTTAGGTGACAGAAGAAGTATCAATACTAGGGTAATTTGTGTTTTCATTAGCTATTAAGTAGTAGGATTTTTTTTCAGCTTTTGTGTTGGCAGAGTCATCATAGCTAGTACCATATTTGTATAAATCATGTGAAGTTTTAATGTAATATTTTTGGAAAGGGTGTTATAAATCTCTGCTTTTCAAGTCACATTTCGGTAAGCATATTTGTAAGGATATAGAACTTTGATTTTTTTTTTAACGTCATGCATAAAGAAAAATTTAAAATTAGTGTGTTCTTACCCAGAATACTACAGACATTCTAATTCATTTGACATTTAATCAAATAATATTCATTATATAGTTATACATTATGTAGAAGCCACAATCCTCTCATTATATTTATTTGTTTTCTTAGACTTTAAGAATTGGTTTAAAAATAATTCCAAAACTGCAGGGGCTGGGTTGTTTACTTCTACATTATCTTTTTCTTAAACAGCTAGATTAGTTGAAAATTATTTGGAGTTTTTTCAATGCGAAAGTTGCTTACTAGCATCACCTAAGAAATCATGTATGTTGAAAATTTGTTACATGATAGTCAATCCATTGTTAAAAAACATAGCATCCCTCAAGATATCCAACTTTGACTTATGTTCCTTGTCCAAGAAATATGTGTGCCAAAGATTGCCTTTCTAACTACTGATTTAATCTGTAACCATAGAAACAGCCAAAGTGACTGCTAACTGGGGTATTCATCCTGGCACACAGCTCACCAATTCTACAGAGGCCTGACTGTTTGACGTTCAGCATTTCAGGCCCATAGAAAATGTATCTGACTCTCAAAAGAAGATATGTATCACCACACATTCTGTTGTGATACACTTCTCCTATCACTGAGTTAAATAAGGTTTCTGCTTTTTCGCTTTCCTCAACTGTTCATAAAGTACAACAATGCAAGTTTTGATTATGAGAATTTATAACGAGTTATATTCAGGACTACTTAAGTTTGAACTCAAAACTGAAAATGACTACTTAATGAGTTTTTATGAAAAAATAAGCATGTTTCTCTTCACATTCTACTAAATTTCTGCTGAGAGCTTTCTAAAGGGATATTTTTAAAAGCTAGCATAAAAACCAGTGTGTGTTGTCCCTTTTCAAGGAGACCTGGGGCTTGACAGTTGAGAAATGCTGCATTTTAGGGGATCAGAGCTCTGCATTTATGATGCTGTTTTTTAAGTTTCTTCCTTTTTGAAAAAAAAAAGTAATATCAAGAGTTTTTTTTTTTGCTTGGTGTGGGATTCTTTTTGTATGACTCTTAAAGGGACACTTATGATTTGTTGGTTGGTTTGCTTCTTTTGATTAATGAAGATGCTTAAGATCTACAGGTCTGTTGGTTTTCAAATGCAGACTTGTTGCTGTTACCTAAGTCTTCTGGATACAGAATATCAGTATATACTCTTTTAGACTGACCTTCAGAACAAGTAATTGTTAAATGTTCCATCACTTAGTAAAAGTTAAGCAGTCTGGATTGCTCCACAAGTTTATAAAATTTTCTTTGAACTTCTACTTGACTCAGAACTCAAGGAGTGCAAAAGTAGAAAAATAAAAAGAAACCCCCAAACAACAATTTAAGAAGCATTTGTGTTTCTGGCTTCATACTGGGTTATCAACAAAGGGCTACAGCTTGTCATGTGGTTTTACCCAGGGTATTTTATTTTTACTGCAAGGTAAAAGTCATGCACTTGATTAAGAAGGAAAAGATGAAGAGTTCTTTCAAGCATGAAGAAAAGCTTGGGAAAAAGCATTAAGCCATTTCATGTAGCTGCCAAAAAAGACATAAGATCATAAGGAACCGGTCCTCTGAAGCACGGACTTCTGTATGTGGATATGTCTGTATCTGTGCCTGTAGATGTATATAAAATGATAATTTCTTAAATTTAGAATTTTTTAAAAAACTTGTTTGCTAAAGAGGAAGAATCAATAAGGCTCAATAACAACTATATTAAACCACCTGTAGATGGGGGAAATTAACAGCTAGTTCTTCCCTATGGGTTTGTTTTTGAAGGTGAGTATGGGTACTTCTATAAATTCTGTTGTTTTGGGAGGAGGAAAAAAGTGGTACAGAAAAATGATGGTATTTCAAAAAGAAGTCTCCATAAATAATTGAACAAAAAATAAATACAAACAATATTTGACAATAAGCTTTTTTTATCCTGAAATGTTGAAGTCCCCAGAGTTATCATATCTACTACTCTGAGGCACAGAAGTTGTGGGAAACTTCACTCTTGACATGACGTTATCAAAAAAATAGCAGGAGTAATTTATTTTATCCATGTGGGAGGTGTAAATCATCACTGAATGATGGACCATAATTTATGATTATTTACCTATTTTAAAAGATAGTCTGTAACATCAGAATGTATTCTTGAAACTTCTCAGTCCCTTGAGTACTTTTACAAGGGATTTAATGAGAAACAGAGCATGAGATTAGTTATCTTACTCTGATCTCTATTTTGATGCTTCTAGGTTTTTTTTTCTTATTCTTCTGTTTTATTGATGAAAATTGAAAGCCCATTCAGGTTCTTTTCATACTTTCAACACTTTGAAACACAGATCACCCTAATCAACACTCATAGGACACAGGACTGGAGATTACTTTTCACTGGGTTTTGATTTGGTTTAGTTTGATTTGCTTATTTGTATTGTTTCTTTGTTTTGTTTGTTTCTTGAGTAGAACAAAGTGAAAAATTTGCCTGTAAAAGAATAGTCCAGAAAACATTTACTCAATGTTTTTATAGCTGAAGTTATTAATCAAAGAAACAAAGAAGCCTTATGACATTTCATGAAGTTAACAGTTCTACAACGTACAGAAAGACAGAGCACAAGGTCAACGACTAAATTAAGTTCACCAATTTTATACTGTATGATTGCAGGTTGTAAAATCAATCAGGATACTGCTAAAGCTAAGAAGAGTAAAAAATAAAAGCAATAAGATACATTCAAGTGGGGTTGTTGTATAGGTGTCTAACAACCATTTAACTCAGGATAAAATTTGCTTCCTCATTGTAGTTAATTGAGCTTTTGAAATAGGAAGTATGCACTCATTCTGGTAAAGGAATGAAAATCCCACGGAATGGATCCACACAATTTATAAACAGGAGAGCAGCCTATCCAGCCTCCCAAGAAAAATTCCTGATTATCCAAAGAACTTTGTCAACAACATGAAAAACTTTTCAACTGTAGTTGTTATGAGATATATATTAAATGGAAGGACTAAGATTTCACAATGGAGAGTGAAGGTTATTTCCAGGGTTACTTTCAATATTGAGTTTATGAGAACAAAGAGTAATCTCAAACAGAAAGAGCAACTCCCTATCAGGTGTCATACATAGGGTGAAATCCTTCAAGTTTCACAAAATCAGGCATGATCAAATATTAGCCATCAGCATCTCATTTTGTCTAAGCGATTTGAATTTCCAAGAGACCATCTATTGCACTTGAAGTCAGAGTTAAGGCCTCAGTGCAGCTGTTACCTGCCCATGCTTTGATACATACCTAATTTTACCAATATTTCTCAGCAGATCTGAAATATTCTGTACTTGATTTCTGCTGATTAGTAGCATTTCGGAGTTGTGCAAATGTTTGAAATGTTTCTATTATATCTTCATAGATGCAATAGTTATTATCTACACTTTGCAACATTTTTAATAGTGCTCATGAGTATGTCAAAGTACCTAATCTGTTGTTCTAATTTAAAAAAAAAAAGTATTCTTGTATAGCCTCTGATTGAAGTGACATAATTTCTACATGAGCCCTTCATTTAATAATTTATTCATTTAATTAATTCATTAATATATTATCCTATAATATGCATCAATAAACAAGGAACATGCTCACATAATCACATTAACATTATTGAGTTTTTCTCTCCTTGCTAAAGAGATAGTCCTAGTCTTTATCTTTACAGTACAGTTTGGGTTTAGTTTGGTTTTGTTCACTTTTGTTGGATAAAATATTGTTGCCATACTGATGCATCATATTGGCATCAGAACCTGTTTTGCCGTTTTTATGGATATGAAATTGCAGAATGGAGAGCCACAGGATAGCAGTTTTCATTTTTCAATAGATTTGCTATCAAGAAAGAAGGAATATATGTTGTCTTCCTGTGTCTAGTATGCCACTCAAAGAATTAAATACTCATTAAAAATCTACAGCATCATCCACAAAATCTGTAATTGATACAGAGGCCAGTTTATAAGAACATAATTTAGTGGCTTTAACTATGAAAATTCCTTATCTAATCTTAGGTGCATATCTTCCAGTCTTTGAAAATAATTAACTGGAGATTTTATAGGGAGCAATAATCCTCCTGCTTTGAGCACATAATGAGACTTGGTTTCTCTTGGAAAAAAAGGACACTGCAGAACTTGCCGAACTTTCTAGAACTTCTCTCCAGTAATCTAGATGCCATCTTTGAGACTATTACATATGTGTAGCTCTGTAATCCTTTTTTGCCTGTGAATATGTGGATAAAGACTATACAGGTTATGAAGCTTTTTTTTCTCACTCAAGCTCCTGACTTTACAGTATGAAAAAAGTATTTGGTCAGAAGTCCTTTCTTTTGCAGATCTTAAAAAAAAAAAAAAAAAAGAAACAAACATAACATCATAAGATTTTTCAGTAGTGTCATCACAATTAAGGCTGCAGCTTCTTGCTCTGATGTCATAAATAGTTGTCTTTTTGTGAGTAAACTGCAGAAGTTGAAAAAACTACTATCCCTACTGACGAGTTCCTTCTACTTGCCAGGGTTCATTTGTCTGAAGTTGAGATGTATGTATCAGTTATGTGACAAAATTTGAATTCATTATCAGTGTAAAAATCAATCACAGTAGTTTTATCTATTTTAACTGTAGCTTCAACTACTTGTGCACAGAAGTAGACATAGGAAAGCTTCAGTCATGGAGCAGTAACAAATGACGATGGGACAATAATACTTTCTGTAGACCTTTCAAAATTATCACAAATATGTCCTACTTTTGGGAATGAGTAATGACTAACAAGGTATCTTTCAGAATGAGTTTTGTGGACTATGTTTACAAAGTAATTTGCAGTAAGTCAAGCTAATTTTGTCTGTGCTTCAGGCCAGTGGTTGACCAAGCAGAGTGCAAAATGTAAAAGTGTGCACTGATAAACCTGACTCTATACGTATTATACCTCAACACTGGTACATTGGGCACATTGCCATAAGCTAAATGTTTTCCAGGTGCTTCAGAGTATCAGCAGATTGATTTCAGATCTTGGAAATGAGTAAGGCTCAGCTGCGCTCACCTGCAAAAAAACTGTGTCTACCCATAGATCCGCTGCTGTCCTCTCCTATTCATTCTCTGCTGCTCATGCTTCCTGCCACTGTGCTGGTATAAACACTACATGCATCCTCCAGCTATTTCTCTAGTCTCTTCATACACTGGTCACTGTGCAAATCCTAGCTGTTGTCAAGTTATCTTTTATTACATCCATATTTTAATTGATGCAGGATCAGTGCAGGAAGAGGTCTTTTCTCAACTACTTCTCCTTCAGCTCTGTGTTACTTTAGTATGACTCCAGGTTCATCCACATCTGATTTTTTCCCTTTCCCATTTAAGAAGTGAGGAGAGTAAAATATACTTTGATTTCAGAGATACTTGAAGATATTGTTTTCAAAATCTGGTGGGTCTCTCTGCCCTTTTGGTAGCTGATATTCTAACGTCTTTAAATTCAGGTGGGGTTTTTTAACCTTAAAAAAAAAAAAAGCATTTTCTTTTAGTGTCTTTATGATGGTATATGAATGATAAACTATTTTAAAACCTCTGTATTAATATTTCATAAATATGGCAGACATAACTGGTTTTATTCAACTCTGCTTTCTTCTTAATATGCCTGAGTTTCTCTGTTTAAATGCAGTGAATTCTTTTGAAGCATAAATCTTTCACAATTTCAAATGGTTAATGATTAAAAACTTAAACTGTGAAAAACTGCAAAAGTTTTTAATATAGAAATATGCAACAAATGATATTTTTTCGCTTTATCATGGACAATATCTTCATAGTTTTATTTGTTCAAATACTCTCTTTGCTTTAAGCAAAAAAACTATTAAAGTCAAAGTAGAATGAGAAATTTACATTTGATATATATTTTGTGTATGCATATATACATGCATATGCAAACCCATCACCGTTCATAGAAGAAAAAAGAAATATATCTCAGATTCTCACATAAAACTATGTATTAGCACACGAGTTCACATATTATTGAGAATTTATGTCTTTTCTAAGACATATTACCCTAAACTTTAAAATTTCATTTGTCAAGTGAATGAAGAAAGTACATGTTAGATGTATTTTTTTCACCCTCCTCTCTTCTGAGAATGAGTGATCTCATTTGGAAAGCTTAATCATTCTTGTTCCTATCTAACAACATTCCCGAAGTGTCCTTGGATAAAAGTAGCAGAGAATGATACAACAAGGGTTTTATTAATACAACTCTTGTTGAATTCAAAATAATTTTTCTGTAAGTAGAAATTCCTTAACTTCTCCTTTTTGCCTAATTCTGAATAGATTTTCCGTGTGTTTCTGCTGCAATTTTCAGAGAGGTCAATGGCAAAAATATGCAAATGTCTGAAAACTTTGTTATTACCTCATCAAGATTGAAAGACTGAATTTTATTACAGTGACTTTTATATGTGATTAAAGCTCAACTGGCCCAACAAGGTAATAGTATGTTTAATTAAAAATGAAGTTCATAATAGCCAAATACAACCCACTAAATCAAATTAAAACATCTCTGGCTTGTAGCCTTATCTTCCAAAATTACTGATAGAGCATGAAAAGGAATTTTGACTTCTCACCTTTTTCTTCTTCAAACCAAGTGACATTTTACTTACTCACCTCAGGAAGACTGCTTTCAGGCTTAAAAAGCAAAAATCTGTATTATGCAAATATTAGTTTACAAGCCTTTCTGTTGTTGTTCTGGTTTTCCATCAGGTGATCAGAGAAAACTAAAAAGTTGATCCATGGCCCACCATCAAAGTAATTACTGCCGAATGAATCAATATTTGTTATGTGTACACTCATATTCTCTGGGGTTGGGGGTTAACCCCAGTAGGCAGCTAAGTCTCATCCAATCGCTCACTCACTCCCCCCACCAGACTGGGGAGGAGAACCAGAAGAGCAAAAGCAAAAAATTACCCATGGGGCAATATTAAGACACTTAAAGAAAGGAAGAAAATCCACACCCACAAACAGAGCAAGAAAGGAATGCATTCATGAATTGACATTGTCAGACAGATGCTGAGCCATTTCCAGAAAAGCAGGGCTTGATCATACGAACAGTGACTAACAAAGTGTCTTATGAAACTGTGGGAGCAGTGCACATCTTAACTCTTTAGATCTCAGGCCCTCAAAAAAAAAAAAAAACAACAAAACCCCAAATAAAAAACCCAAGGCTAAATTAGGGGGTGATTTTAGAAGTAAGACACGGGAATGTATCTTCATAGTACAAACCCTTAAATCTGCTACATTTTAGATTGTTTTACAACTGACATCTTCAAAAACCTTTTTCATAGATATAGCTAACACATGAATACCTTCTTTGAATATTTTATGATATTATCTGCTTCCACAGTCTCTCAGGTAGTTTACTTGGTGTCTACTACAGTTTTAAATCTAAACAATAATGATAAATATTGCACATTTCTAGTCTGCAAAACAGTAAATGTCAGCTGCACTCGGACTGTAACTCAAGACAATTAACTGGAAGACAAAAAATTGCTTTTTCTTTCCCTTGCTTCCAGAGCTGTAAAGTCTTTGCCAAATTGCCTTTATAAGAATTTAACTTCCCTACTGATTAGTTTGACTCACATTAAATTAAAAAATATCTCAACTAGAGCGTACCAGACTATGAAAATATACCTTTTTCTAGTAAGACAACGTTGTGGTTGTTATTTTTAGTTCAAATACTTTTAAAATAAATAAATAAATAAATAACTCTGGAATCCTGATACAAAGAATACTTGATTATCTTCTCATTAAAATCTCCCTGTGGTATCTCAAAGTAGTTTTTAACAGCAAGATTTGGGGGTTTTTGTTGGTTTGTTTTTTTTTTTACTCTCCGAAAACTCTCTCAGCTACAAAACTTACACTTACAAAGGGAGAAAAATATTCCACTTTAGATTCCAAATTTAAGCTACATTTTCTATTCCTATTTTACATTTTTTATTTTAAGATTAAATTAGTCTCTTCTGACTATATAGATGAATATAAAGCTGTTTCCTATCTGGTCATTTTTTAAAAATTCTTTTGGTATGTGTGTAATGTTTTAAATTAGTCATTAAAAATAAAACTGGCAATGGAATAATGTTTTGTGTGCATCTTTGTGTAGTACTACTAATCAGTATTTTGGAATACATAGAGGAAGGACTGAAGAAAATTCAAACCATAACCTCCAACAAAGGAATTGTGCTGGTTTAAATGTAAACTGGAAGAAGAAAACAAACCCAACACAAAAGAGATCACAATTCAGGGCCACAATTTAATAACAATATCACAACAAATGCAACATCACAAAAAGAAATTGGTCTCAACCCACAAATCCCAGAAGTACAACCCAGCACCCTGGGGCAAAAAAGCAAGGGTGCTTGTTATCCCCTGTGCTGAGCCCCACATGGTTCCCCCAAGTCCAAAACAAAAGGAAGCAAAAAAACCTGCTGATGCAGATGACAGTCGCAGTCTGGTAAAGAGTGGTAGTCACAGTCTGGTCAAGAGTGGTGGCTCCTCCTGTTAAGGTTCTGATCCTTCTCCAGATATGGCAAGTGATTCCCTGAGGTCTTGAAACTCCTAGATTATGTACCCTCAGGTCCAGGTGGGGAGCACCCAGTACCTCCCCTAGGTCGGAGAGTTAAACCATGGGTGATCTGACTCTGTGAGTCATGGGGTATTTTGGAATCGTTGATGGCCCATTAGCAGACATACCCCCTCAGGTTGGGTGTGAAGGTGCTAACGACTCCCTGGATGGGAGTTAGCACAGCTCTTATCTCATAGGTGTCTTTCACACCCAGCTCACATCCTAAGGAATTGGGTGTGCCCTGGGCAGCTGCTGCAAATGGTCCATTGTTAACAGTTCATGGGAAATGAATAGAGGGTGTAGGATACATAGCTTTTGGTCACACCCACACATTGATAAACTGGTCCCACCTGCTGAACCAGGTCAGGAATACAGGACAGAGTTAGATGATGTGATGATCAATAAATGATTCAACTTTGTAATTCAAAACATATGGTTGAGGCACAGATGTACGGAAATTACAATTTTATATTGGTATACTAAAATCTTTGGAAATTGAGGACAGAGATAAGGTAAAAGAAGAGGGCTAATTAGTCTGGACTGTAGGCTCAGAGGTGAATGAGTGACCTTGGCTGGACCTACACAGCCAGGCAGAAGGCAGGGAAAGGAAAAAGGTCTGAATGTGCTGGGCAAACAGTGGCAAATTGACAAGGTCAATGGCTAGTTCAGGAATGCACTATGTAATGTCTTTCTCAACTGATATGGTAGACTGGGCAATGTCTTTTTACTAAAGACAATGTGGTGTTAGTGTAGCTGTTTTCATTCTTTTAGGGCTATTTTTTGATTCTAGGAGAATTGCAGTAATGGCTTCAAGAACTTCTCTTTCTCCTTAAGAGGCAATACAGTTGTTTTGTACTGTCAAGCTGGGGTGTTTCTAGGAATAAAACAGAACACATTTTACTGCCCTTTAAACATAATTTGACTGTTTTCATTATCCCAAATTTTCTACTTATCAAACCTGACTTGTAAGTAGCAGTGCACTTCATCACTAGCAAAGCTTGCATAAATAAAAAACTTATGAGTCTAAAATGATAATTACCACAATCTAATGAATCACATAAATCATTTATAATGAAGGGAAATAAACGACTCAGAAATGAACACATTAATAACTTAGGGTGTGCTTTGTTTTTTGTTTTTGCTTCTTTTTTTTTCCTCCAAGAGCAATGAATAGTTTAATTTATATGGTGTGTTCATAGACAGTATTGCTGGAATTCTATCAGTGAAATAATTAGTAGTTAATCTAAAGGGATAAACATATCTAGAAGAGTCTAAATTGAAAAATATCAATTAAAGTGATCATTAAACTATGAAAATTACTATAAACTTATAGTAAATGACCAATATGGCTATAAAGAAAATGCAGCATCTTGAAGAGATCATTTACCAAATATTTCTCTCAGTCCCTCACCAAATGCCATCCCCACCAAAGTGATTTAAAAAAAAAAAGTTCCTGAAAGGGAAATGGAACCTACTTAAATAAAAATTTGCATGTTTGCAGGCTGGAATTAAAAGAAATTACTGGGACAGTCTTCTCCTAAATTTTTAATTTAAGTATGTTGGATGAGTATGACCTGGATATGATTCCAGCTGCTGGAGCTTTTGGCTCAGGACTATTATGTGGCATAGTGATGATGAATCAGAAGCACATCTATCTTTCTCAGTGAGATAAAGGGATGGACAGCAAATACATACAACTACAGTAGTGATTTTGAACAGCTGAATTGAATTTCAAATATATTTTAATATGTGTAGAGAAACTAGTTTCAATGTATATCAAAAAGTGACTGGACTTGCAAACCACTTCTGAATATGCAGAAAGAAACAATAATGTAGTAAAACTTTTTAAACTTATGTATATCAAAAGATTTTAATGTATTTCCCTAGAATTTCTAAATGAAAAATAGTTTAAGAATGCTGCATTAAATGCAATGTTAGCATATTATTTTAACTTAAAGTGAGTGATAAAATTATTGTATATTTACAACATTACAAAATCTATCTTATGATTCACTCTTGGGTTTAAAATTTATCAATAATTATTATTAGAATTATCGTCTTCTATTTTAGCTATACTTTTTTCTATAATATTTTAGCTTATTAGTTATTAGAAGATCAGATTTCTTGAAATACTGTATGTTACCATTTATTTGAAATCATAAACAGATTACTCACATTTCAGTTCAAATTAGATGGATGATGATAATGTGTAACTAAATTAATCTGTTAGGAAAAAAAGTCAGATATTATATATCTATAAAAATATGTGCATATATAATATTTAATATATAATGTATATAATACATATACACATATAAAGAGAGAGAGGGAGAGAGACATATATAGATAGATATACACACATATATATAAACTTACATATATATATGTTCCTGGTGATTGGTGAAATGTCACGGAAGCTGATTTTTGCTGAGTGAAATCACAGTCACTTTAAGAGATTTCAGGGGTCCTGGAGAGCATGAGCAAGTGCATCAGTGCTACTCTGACCTTTCTATCACTTCAGTCAAGACTGAAGGGGATAAGTGAGGAAATGTAGGCAACACTCTGAAGCCTACAAAGTGTGGAGATCTGGAGTAACTGTGAACATCCCAGGGAAATGAATTACATTGTCACTGGTCCAGTTGAAGCAAGGTTGATTTTGTGAGTTTACACTGCAGTACTGACCATCCTGTTGTCTTTGCTTTTGAGTTCTCAACACCCAGCCACCACCTATCAGCCTTCTCTCTTGTTCAGGACAAAGTTAATCAAGGTTTTCACTGGCTATAGTATGTTGTTGGTACTTTATTTTGCTTTTTCTTCACCCAGTTCAGCTCTTTTGTCAGAAAAAGACATAATCTTAGCCACTTAAATATGAGTGATTAGGTTATTTAAAGTATACAAAATATTGATTTTTTATCATTATTTTGCCTGTTTCTTTGAAGGCATTTAAATGCTGGATTTATTGTCTTAATATAAAAATATAAAATAGAGCATTTTTTTTCCCTTCAAGCACCGAAGGAAATGTCTTTATAATAAACAGGAGTACAGAAATCTAGAATAAAGATCTGGAATAAAGGTCTCAGCTTACAGGGCAACTAAGCCTCTGTGTGTCAACACCCAGGAAGTGTCAACTGAAAAATTAAATTGGCAGAGGACAATGATTGGCAACATGTCCAAACAAATCACAAAAGACAAATGGGTATATAATTTGTCTGTAAAGTTCTTGTGACTGCCAGATGTCATTCATGTTTGTGTTTGATAACTCAAAGAAAACACTATGCTTTTTCTGTTCAGTTACATAACATAAATTTGTAACTCTACACTCAGAGTTACCAGCATTAAAAGTAATTAGGATCTCTGAACTCCATGCAAGTTATTTTTGATATCAAGTAGCCTAATGAAAGCTTATTGTAATTTCTAATACACAGTATTTCTGATAATACATGCAACCATGCTCCTGAAAATTTAATTAACATAAGTACCCATCATGTATTCAGTTATATTACTATACTCAACTTCTTTTTTTTTTTTTTGTTTGTTTGTTTGTTTGTTTTTTTAGTTCAGTCTCATCATTCAGATTGGTGGTCATTGCATGATGATTCAATCATACATTTTCTTATGAAGTTCTGTTACACCATCCAATAGATAAAATGTCTGATGCAGCCACGTAGCTGCCATGTTGCAATGGTTGAGTGAGGGTCTCTATAAACACATCATTGTTACAATAATCACTTTTAAAAGTTTCTATGCTTTAAAGAACACACACTAGTTTTGTATTATATGATGAGGGAAGAGATAGCGTCACAAAATAAACTGTTCATGGCAATAGAACGTATAATGTTAGCTTATTTTTGCACTTTTCATGACTTTAGAAATTACAGACATCTCACAGCCTCAGTTTCGTGAGGACCAGATGGCTCTGCTTTGGGGTAGCAAGAAATACAATCCCAAGACAACATTCAGCAGATGTCTAGGTAGTCGCTCCAGCTGACCAGACAGGTTTGCTCTTCCACTTCACACCCAGCCAGAGCCAGAAATGATGCAAGACAAGGAAATAAGTCACAAATGCTATGGCTACTGAGCACAGAGAAAATTGTTTACAGACTTAAAGCAAACAAATAAACAAATAAAATCCAAACTTCAACAAATCCATTGTACCGGTGATTTTCTCTTTTTTTGGAGAGGAAAGGAAAGGATAGGAAAATGGCATAAGGAAAGAAGTACTTCCTTTAATTAAAAATATATTGTTTCAGTCCAAATAACATTCTGACTAGACCTCCAACAGCCCTAAATCAACAAAAGTCTGTTGAGCCAAACAGCATTTTTGAATTTTAAACTCCTTGGGGATCACCTGACACCACTTATATTTAATTTCTGATATTTTTAAAATATAATCAATGAAAAAAAAAGACTTCACTTTTACTTCTGTGACTGATACTCTAATGGAATTTAGATGCTAAATAACATAATGGCTGGAATACTGTGGAGACATTGAAGGAAATAAAAAGCAACAACAAACCAACAAAATACCCCAAAAATAAATGAAAAGAAGGTTTTGGCTTTACAACAAGACTAAAACATATGGGATTTGGTTTAACTCAAAATATTCTTACATATTCTCTTTTTAACTATGAGAAAATCATTCCTTTTCTCACCATTTCAGTTTCTTTTACTTCTGGATATTTAACAGATAGTATGAGGGCAAAATTAGCTTCAGTAGCATCTACATCTGCTTTTCCATTTCCAAGTCTAGCTATGTCTCATGAAAGAGTTGGACACTTACCAAGGTCCTGTTGTTCTATGCTTCGTGTCATGGTTTTCATGGAAAGACAACAGAAGAGTTATCTTCCAAAAGAAAGTCACAAGGTATGGGTCTAAATGAGCAGAGGAACTGTGGATTTGAGATGGTCTAGATGCAGGTGAAAATGGCCTGAGAATGTTGATTGGAAATATAGAAAACAGAATATGCCCTTTATATTCAAAATGCAAATTGTTTTTGCTGACTTGGAGTGTAATATTGTTTTTCCTGTTTTCCATGCAGAAATAACATCACAAAGTGTGGCAGACCTTGTTTTGCTGGCAATTCTACCAAAAAAAACAGTGGTTAAAAAATCAAGGGTAATAAACCATTTTCTTCTTATAATTGTTGGTCCTTCCGGAACAGTCTGAAATTTTATTTTGCAATACCTCTACAAAATTATGCAATTTCCTCTTTGAACATTAGTTTTCTTTGTAAAAGTTTGATTTCATTTGTTAGCAGTAAACTCTCGTTTGCACATTTTTTTTTCTCAGAAAAATTAAATCACACTTTAACTCTGTATTTTACTGCTAAATTTCCTTATGAGGAGACATTATTCCAGTCAGACTGGTTTCAGACTCCTAAGCCGTCTGTTGTTTGTGGCATTACACACACAGGATTTGATGCCCAACTCTCAGGCATAGATACATATTACATCAGTATGATTAATTCCAAAAGTTGAAGTAATAACCCATCCTGACAGTTTGCATCAGTAGTTTGCGAAGTTCTTAGATACTTCATTTGGAATGTTTGAACCATTGGTGTAACACCAGAGAAAAAGTTACTTCTGAATGGATGACATTCTTGCCAAACATATTTATAAACAGTATTTTGCACAGAATTGATTGTTTTCCATATTCATCATGTATTTGATATTTAATAGTCTCAAGCTCCAATATGTATATTCAGTTGTCATCTGCAGATTTTGTCTATTTAAGCTCCTGTTGACCTCAGTGAACTCTTGAGCCATATATAAACAGTAAGGCCAGGGATGAGAAATGTGACACAAAGTGTAAGTAACAAAAGAATTATGAATGTGTGAAAAACATTGCACCAATAATCTTTATAATGTATTTTCAAGGCCTTTGGACTCAAATTTGCATGGATATAGGTCAAGCATCATAGATTTGCTTACACTGTGCAGTTGGGCTTTTCACTTTTCTGGTAGATAGATAACTTTACTATCCCTGTCTTTAGATCACATTTTGGTTGTTGTGACTCCCTCCCTCCCTTCCTTCTTTCCTCCCTTCCTCCCTCCCTCCCTTCCTTCCTTCTTTCCTCCCTTCCTCCCTCCCTTCCTCCCTGCCTGCCTTCCTGCCTTCCTGCCTTCCTGCCTTCCTTCTTTTTTAATTCCACTGTCCCGGGCCAACAGAAAATGAGATGAGGAGTTGTCCAGTTTGCTACATTACCAGCATCCTGTAAAGCAGAAGTCTGGAAAAACCCTAAGAGAAAATTGCAAATTTTCAATAATTTAAAAAATTGGGCATGCTTGGGAGGAGAAGAAAAGGAACAATCAAGGCAGTAGTTTATTTATGAAAATTTGTGTTCTGACATTCACCAAAGAAGTTATGATGAAGAGGTGCTTGCTCAATAGTCTTTCCTAATTTTTTTCTGGCAGAAAAACTGAGGCAAAAATAAGCACATAAAGAAATCAGTGTTGATTTAGCCCTATGTTCCCTTAAGGAGCCTAAGATTGGAATGCATATAAACAGTAAAAGAGGACAAGATCATATCTCAAATTATCTCTTGCCTTTCAAACAATGTTTCTCCTTATTTGCTCACTTTTATAACCAATTTTATCTTTGTTATTATCCCTCTCTTCTCATATTTCATATTGACTGAGAAAATCACCGGTGAATTAATAAAAGCATAGGAAAAATTTCCAAGCAGGAAACATTCATGCAATTTAAATCCTGAGGCGACGGGTTGCAGAATCACTGATAATCATAGATTTTGTTAGAGCAATTTATTCTACATAAGCTCCCAAAAGAAGTACCTGAACTATCTCCAGGTTTATATGTAATATTGAGAATTTGTAAGAGACTTAATGCACTCTCTTCAACAATAGAAAGCCTTTGATGAATCTAACTAAATTTTCTCCCCTGTGTAAGGGGCCCCTATACCATATAAAGAGCTATTTAGACATCACTAGATTTTGATCCAATCTTTGCAAAATTTTTACATTACTACAGAGGTCTTCTATATGACTGAAATCAACTATAGGAGGAGAGACAAGCTCAAAAGTCAGTATGACTTCAGCACACACAAAGCTCTTAAAGGGCAGGCAGTGTGTGGTGATAAGGATGTCAAAGGGCTGTTGTGAAAGGTCGAGTTGCCTGTACACTGTGGACGTATCAAGGACTAGAAGTAGACACTACAGCTGAGACACAGAAATATAGTGGAACAACAACGAGAGAGGCATGCTGGAGTTATACTGACTTCCCCACCATTTAGGGTTATGTGACTCCCATTTCAATAATTTGAAGTTGAAATTAAACAAGAAGAATTAAGATAATTATGATAGCTAGTGGTAACTAATCACATGTTTAAGGTATGTGTCACTTAGTTCAACAGTTCTATTCTGACACGGGATGGCTTAGAAGCTGTCAAAAAAGATTAGATTAAACCTTGTTGGCTTCCATGGAATTTTGTCAGTCCTAAGTGATCAATATATTAACTGCATGTGCATAAACTTTGTGAATATTAAGTAATTTCATTTCTTAACAAATTCCTTTACAGACCAGACCTTCTTGCAGTCACTAGGCCTTTTTGTATTTCTTTCTTTATTTTAGAATGTGATTTGACAAATCCTTACAATAAGCTCAAGTCCCATGTTGCTTACAAAATTCTGAGATAGAAGTTAATAGATATTTTAAAAAGTACATCACCACTTCAGAGCCCTCTGTTAAGATTCCTCCAGATGCATGACTTGGACAAGTGTACCTTCTCTTGGATTAGGAGCTGGCTGGAGGGTCGGACCAAGAGAGTGCTGGTGAATGGAGCTGCATCCAGCTGGCGGCCGGTCACTAGTGGTGTTCCTCAGGGGTCAGTGTTGGGTCCAGTCCTGTTTAACATCTTTATTGATGATTTAGATGAGGGGATTGAGTCCATCATCAGCAAATTTGCTGATGACAGCAAGTTGGGAGGGAGTGAAGGGAAGTTCTAGCCAGGTGGGGGTTGGTCTCTTCTCCCAGGCACTCAGCAATAGGACAAGGGGGCACGGGCTCAAGCTCTGCCAGGGGAAATTTAAGTTGGAGATCAGAAAAAAATTCTTTCCAGAGAGAGTAATCAGGCATTGGAACGGGTTGCCCAGAGAGGTGGTGGATTCACCATCCCTGGAGATTTTTAAATGCAGATTGGATGTGGCACTGAGTGCCATGATCTAGTAAATGGACCGGAGTTGGACCAAGTGTTGGACTTGATGATCTCGGAGGTCTTTTCCAACCCAATCGATTCTATGATTCTATGATTTTAGTAAGATTCAGCTGGTTATAATTTGCAGAGGATTGCCAACTTTCAGTTGGACTAGATAATCTCCAGAGGTCCCTTCTAACTCAAACAATTCTATGTTTACTGTGATTTTGTGACCTTCAGGTGTTAACTATGTGAGATGTCAATAAATCAAATGTATCACTTGCCCTTCTGCCAGACAACGCCATAAAAGTGATGCCTTAAGAGACTGCAGAAAACAGAACTCCAGCCACCTTAGTGTGGAGATTCTTTAATGTCCAGGCCTAGGGCCTTCAGGAATGTATGATACTGCGCTTGCTCAAACCCTGATTTCCATGTTTTTTATAATACTGTCCACCCAATCCCCAGTTCACACATCCCTTTGGTCCAGCCCCATCCTGCCCCCAGCACACCCCATCAGGAAGTGAGTCTGGGGGAGAGTGGGACCCTCTCTTCGTTGTCCTTGTCTACCTCACAGCACGCAGGGATACTTGGAGGTCTTCCAGTGTTCTGGCTTCAAGGTTGTTGGCCTATGTTTATGTCTCGTGGAGCAGGCTTTAAGATATTATTTAGCCTTCTACCTTGAAAAGAAGTCTAAACTAATGGAATTTTAGGCATTGATATGGGTTAGGGGTTAAAATGAATAAACATTGAACTTAAGCTGCCAGAAATATTAACACACTAAAATCTGCACTTTACTAAAATTATAAGTACTTCTAAAATCTATAAAAATGTAAAAATCAAAAAAACCCTGAAGCATCAAAAGTAATACATACTATACCAGAATGGGAAACGCTTATCAAACCCTGCTCAGCAGTTGACTGTTTTTTCTCGGTGGGGTGATCCTCTTCACAAACACTGTTTTTGGAAAGCTCAGCAAAGATGCATGTAGATACCAACTGTTAGCATAGGTTTTATAAATTTATTGTTGACTGGAGCGTGAAAGATCCAGCAGGATGCAAATGATCATCCCTGTAGATAAGAATTGATCAGAAAATTCACAGCTTGAGACCTGCTAGTGGGGAATGACTGTACAATGTCATTGAAACCAAGCAAGTTTTTCTATAAATAAGTGAGAGAAGAAATATTGGACTTTTGTGAGAGCTAAATTGCATTTCATGGTGGTTGTCAGCCTGTCAGTGAATGAGATTAAAGCAATTCCTATTGTATAGATCTGTCCAGAAACATAATCTAGAAGAAAATGCTCAGATGAAAACTATAAAAACTACAGTTAGACTGTAAAATCTAATCAGCATCGATTGGCAGAAGGTTTAGGTTTTGTGCACTAAATGTTTTTTATCCTTTTTTACTTATTTTTTTAATCAGTCTTACCATAGGATTTGGAGGGAGCAGAAACACAATCTTTATTGATTTTTCTTTTTAATCTAGCATTTGTAAAAATTTACAGATGTATGATTAATTTCTTTTTTCTTTTTCCTAGTTATTTCCTTTCAAGAAGTTCTGCAGTGTCAGCATTGACATATAATTAGCTTTTATAGTCATCGTAATACTAGTATTGTCAGATTTCTGACTTAATTACACTAACAGGCCAACATGTTTGTCTTTAACTAATTCCATTGTAGAAATATTAATCACAACATTGAAATTTGACATTAATAAGAGAATGTATAGACATCACTTTAACTGCATGATTTATACTCACCTCTGTAGCAAATTTTTTCGGCAAAATAATACTGAGGTTGTAAAAGGTTTTTAGCAGTAGACAAGCATTGTACTTTATGGATTTTTAAATCATTGCTCTGAGTTTGTCCACTTTGTTAGATTACATAGGTGATTTTGCGTTCCACTATTACATGTGCAAGGTGCAGATTCAGTAAACAAAAATAAAAAAGTATCCAAAATTAACAATACAACATACAGACAGTTCCCCAACAAAAGCCAGTAATACAGACTTTTCATTGACTTCAATGGTTTTAGAGGTAACCAAGTCAACCTTCTCCTTGGGCATGAGAATAATCTAGTTGGCTTTACCATGACTTGTCACATGTTTAAATAAAAATGAATACATAAGTATTATGTTAGGAATGATGTCTGTATGGAGCTTTGGACAAATATTTCCCTATTCTCCTTCACTGAAGAAGGTGTTCTTCACAATGTCAGTGCAGTTAGTGAGGATTCAGGGGAGTTCCCCTCTACATGGAGAGGACCAATGGTAAACTTCAATCTGGTGTACATCTTACTATTTCAATATCTGACACTTGATAATATTTACAAAGTACTGAAAATATTTTTCTTTAATTCAAATTATTGATTTCATCTGGCTACCCATGTGTGATAAAATAGGTGAAATGAGAGAGAAAAATAATTATTGAAGTAGACTGTATTTTTTTTTCTGAATTCCTTCAATCAGCCCAGTTAAATATATAACAGAAAATCTTCACTCTAGTAGGTTTTTTTGTTTGTTTTTTTTTTTAAAGAGTAAATGATGAGGCAGTCTGCTGGAAGTATGGAAATAATTTTGTGCCAATATTATTTTTTTTTCTTTATTCATTTCCAATTTACTATATTCCTGCTGTTTCAGCACTGAGCCGCATATGGAGAGACTGGAGGAGTTTAAATTTTGATCCACATATTGTTATTGATATGCATTACTAATTAAAACATAGGTTTAAAATTTAGAAGTGGTTTACTAATGGCTAAATTAACACAGGAATGTTATTGCATTGCTGAATAGAGAAATCTCTTTCAAATTATTAGAAATAGAGAAACACTAAAAAGTAACAGACACTGTAGTGCTGATGAGAAATTCTTGGAAATATGTTTTCTGATATGGTTTTTTAGCCTGAGTTTAAGCATTATCAAAGTAGTCTTACAACTGAGAAGAAATGTTCAAAACCAGTTATAGTCATAACAAAGCAGAAAAAGAGGCTGAACAGTCAAAATAGGTAAAATTCTTCAGTCACCTGAGAACAGGATTTTCAGCTAAAATAATAGTCAGATGCCAAATAAATATTCATGGTATTTAAACTCTTTCTGCCTGAACACAATCACCAGGCACTGAAGATTGTTCTCCAGCACAACTTGATATTTTTAATGTATTTTTATAAATCAAATTAAAAGAAGGTTTTTCCACCAGTGATAAAACCAATCTCTGTCAAGTAGTAATTACAGATGCCACATACAGTCTATCTCTTCCATTGTACCTCAGTACTCTCTTCCCTAGCAATTTATCAGGGAAAATACCCTTCATAGGAAAAACGAGTATGGAGAGGAAAGCCACAACATGTTGAGATTACTTTGTCTTTCTGTAGTTGTAATAACCAAAACAAGAATAAAGACACTTTGTGAGCTATTCTTCAATATCACAATACAGTGGAGGACTACAGTGCTGATAAGAGATTGAATCTCTCAACTGCCCACCTATAGTTACTGCAAGTTTCTCAGCTTGGTTCTGCCCTGTACATCCCTAACACTGCCTATATTGCTAGGGTAATGTCAGACCCCACAACTTTCTTTCTCATGAGTTGTCTCAAGGGAGACCTATTTCAAGTGCAGGCTATCTGCTGAAATGCGCTAGAGAACAATGTAATTCAGTTCCTGGTATAGGCAGAAATTTTCATCAATTTTTCTCAGTGTTTGTAGACATGTTTCAAATAGCTTGTACACCAGACCAGTTGTCCTTAAAAATAGACCAAAATTATCTTTAAATATGATGTACTTATTTCCAGTTTGCTTAGGAGACAGAGAGAATGAACCCACAAAAGAAAAAGTTTATATGCTTCTCTGACTCTTTAATTTCTTGCATAGTCCTCAAATATCCATACTTGCAAATTGCCATTCAGCTGTCAGTTGTCTACATGAAGCTGTGTGATCTACATAAAAGTAGTATCTTGTATTCAGGAAACCATAATATTTGGAAATTTATTCAGATTCCATTTGGATTTAGATCTAGATACAGATAAATAATTAATTGTATTATTAGAATTGTCTGTTGATTTAAGTTCCCTTTCCAGCAAGCACAAAACACAGTGTTAC
>VWZD01013282.1:96472-146521 GCA_013396695.1 Sakesphorus luctuosus | reverse complement strand
AAAAAAAAAAAAAAGAAGACAGCGGAAATGTTACCCAGTGGTGGTACTTATATTGATCTTCAAACACCAAAATGCCTGTAATAATATGGTTCAGTTACACTACTTGAAAAGATTCATAATGTGGAAATATTTTCAGAAGAATTACATCCTTAGGACAGAAAATACTTTGAGTATTGAACTACAACATTGTGCAGATGTTGGTGCACATGAGTGATAATTAATTGCATGCAATTATTTTTAAAATCAAAATTAAATTTTGACAAGTCATTTAACTGTATAGTCAATTTACTCAAATGTTTGTATTGAACACTTTCAGTAGTGCTACTAAATGGCTCCAGAAGCATCCTAGCTATTTAATTATAAACAAGAAAAGCCCCAGCACTGATAATCTTTATAGAAGCAGTTGCCTTGCAAACAATTGTCAAACACTATGTATTCTTTATCTAAAACACAGCAACACATGAACGTATTTGCTTCTGGGTTCTGTCCAGAAATAGACATATACAAGTATGCAGGACTTTCAAGGAATTCTGTCATTTAAATCTGAAAATAGTATACAGGTATAAGGGACTGGATGTTTAAAAGTGAAAAGTCTAGAAGCTATTGAAGTTGCTGCTTGGTACCCACCTTTGCCAAAAACAAAATAAACTGTGTCAGTTTTTGGTTAAATTGGAAAGATTTTTGGTGATTTTTTTTATATCATCACATGGTTTGGAACATGGGGACCACCCCCCTGCACTGTCCAAGCTGATCTGGGGAGGGACTGTCCTCAGCCTCTCAGAACCTGCTGGAAAAGAGGTCTCTGAAGGAAAGCATCAGAAGAACTCAGGAGGTGGGATAAAATCCCTAGCACTTCCACAACTCACTTCTTGTTCCTGGGCGTAGTTGCCTAGGGACAGGACCACCATAGCCTCTGTGATAGGCACCCCGAAGAGTTGCCTCAGCCCTGTGCAACACCAACTGATTTCAGAGAGGCTTTCACAACAGTCTCACCACCAGCTGCCTGGGATTGCAAGTGCCACTGCTGCAGCCATGCTGGTAGCTCAGAGATGTCCCTTCCAGGCTCCCCACAGTCGTCACCACACGGACCAAGACCACTGGCCCCAGTTGAGTCATCCTAGCACTACCAAGTGCCACTGCAAGTTTGGGAGTTTCCCTTTCAGGAGCTGCACAGGGCACTGCTGCCTCCTGGCTCAAAGCTGCCAAGTCTCAGCACCACTCTGGGTGACCCTAGCCCCACCATTGTCCCTTCACATGATTTGCTACACCAGAACCCATGCTACCACCCTGGCAGCACAGGGCTTCTCTTCAAATGAGATATCCTTCCAGGCCTTGTTTTAAACTAGGGAACAAGAAGTGGTTAGGTGGGGTTTTTTACTGGTTTTGTATCTTTCAGGGGTTTTTAGTAAAATTATTATTTTTCCTTCTTCATTTAGACTCCTCCTAATTTTCACCTTGTCGATATTTGAGGGGAGGGAAATAAAATAAAGGACAGCTTATCTCTTTAGAGGACTTACCTCCTGAGCATTTTGTCATTAAACCAAGACATAAACAAAACCAAAACAGCAGCCAGAGGGCCATTGCATAGGAGACACCAGCAAAAGGGCTTTCCTGGAAACCCCAAGGCAGGTGGAGAAAGTCAGCCAAGGCATCAGCAAGAACATTATGCAGATTAGAAAGTCAATTCTAAACTAACTAGACTAGCACTGCCTCTAGATTCATGAAGGCTCGTAGCACAAACCCCAAGCTGTCACTTTTGAGCATGTACATTATGTTGAGACAAAGCTGGAAGTCTGTTGATATGCAATAGTAAGCAACACTTATGGAAAGTCCCGTAGACCAGTGAACATCCCCTGCTGGAGTCAACCCTGTTGAATGTCTAAATCACCAAAAGTTTTAAGGTTTTCAGAATTAATTCCACAGCCAGTATTATTGTTATAATTGTTTTTATATTATGATTTAACAAACTGCATTATTTTTCTTAAAGTACTATGGTTAAGTATATTCTATAATTAATTTTTTTGAACTAGTATATCATGAAGATTTACTCTTTAATTTTGGTCACTAATAAAACAGTATCCCAAATCCTCCTTTCTAATTCCCAGACCTTTCTTATACTAAATATTCTGTCAAAGAAAGAAGAGTGTGAAGTGAAAAAGGACATAACAAGGTAAAAAACATAGTTTCCGGGTTCAAAATAGTCATTCTAAAAAATTAATTATGTTTCCCTTACATGCTGTTGGGTAGGCTTACAGGATAATAACTTTTGAATAGTTACCTGGAAGGGTCAAATTAAAATAGTTGTTTCTCTCAGGTTGCAGCTCCACCATCTTGGTGTGCCTACACTCCACTGAGAATTTTAAGGGTGTTTAAATCACCCATAGCTCCTATGACCTTTTCCACCTGCCTTATTTCCAATTTCTCTGCTCCTTAATACATCTTCATTTTTACTTTCTGCATGATGTATGTTGCTTTCATACATTTTTAATTGTCTTTTTTCTTTGTCTTCTTTCTACAGCTTCTATATTTCAGTTTTGTTAATCCAATTCTTTTCACTTTCTTAATTAATTACTTTTAATTTTTTTTGCATCATTTCAGAGTTGTAACTTGATCAATGAGGAAGTGTGTGTACTTGAGAGAGGGGAAAGAAAAACATATTTCAGTAAAAGTCAGGAATACAGAAAGATAGGGAAGCCATTGTTTTTTGGAAGACATCAGTTTTCTTCACTGGGTAGAGGTGAATAAAGTTCAGAAAAGACATTATAAAGAGTAGATAGTCAAATACCATTTGCCTTTTTGCAATTTACAGAAGCTCTGTTCATTCTGTGGCATAAAAATTATGCTATGATGAGAAGAAGCAATGATGTTTCTGAAAGGAAAATTAAAAACAGAGAAACCTACTTAATGTTAAGAAAAATCTGAACATATTTTCTCAGAGTGGCATTCCATTTAAAGTAATAATGATAAATCTTAATATTATTTTTCAATGATTGGCCACACTGTTAAGACTAGCCACTGTACTCTTGTTCCCATTTTCAATGGAAGAAGCTGACAAGGTCATTGTGTTCCTTAGGAGTAGAGAAAAGTCACCAAAACCAAGGCAGTGTGAGTCAGATCTCAGATTATACTGTCAGTTTAACTATGTATCTTATCTGAGAGGAAGGCAATATCAAATGTGGATGTTCTAAAAACACTCACCTACCAATAGGAAGCTACAACTCTCAAGAAATGATGAGATTTAAAAAGAGCAGGTTGTGAGAGACTGAAATGTTAATGTTTAATTACTTGAACAATTGGCCATTGGCAAAAGCAGCAGAATGCTTTGATGACCATGTGCAAATAACAGTCCAGGTGTAGGGCAGGTGGGCACCCAGCACCAGAAGCTACAAACTGCACTTTGAGCCAGATAAGTGGCTGATAAGAAGTAGATCTTTTGAGGTGGGATAGTTCTTTTCATCATGTCTTCCCATACATAACTGGCTCAGGTAAGAAAATTCCCCACCCCCAGGTATCATGACATCCACTCTAGGGCCTGAAGGTATTCATCCATTCGGAAGAGGCATAAGCAGCTCAGCTATGCCGACATGAGAGGCATACGTCATGTCTTAGAAGGAGTCTTAAACCATCAGCCCCCTGAAGTGCCCCTAGACTAATTTCTGTGGCCATTCATCAGAGGGCTGTGAATGACCAACAGCATTGCAACAGATCCATACTGTTGCAGTACTTCCCCATCCAGAGGAAGTACATGATTGTGAGTTTTATCTTTCATGGGTTTCCCTCATCTTGGTCATAGACCAGGACTGACACCATCACTTCAACCAATGGACATCTGATTTGCAACACTCAAGTCTCATTGCTGGATCTACAGGTGCTAATATCTTTCCACTCTTTTCCTTTCTTCCTCCTTCATTCTTATAATTTTCTTAAGTGTTATTTTAATGCTTTTATATCGCTATATTTCTACAGATAATAACCAAAATGACTACATAGGGCTTTCTATTGCAACAAAACTTCTAAAATAAAACATATAAAGATATATGGTTTTATATATATAAAACCAGTAATTGTTCACTGTCATTTCTCTAATCCACTTTAAGGTCTCTATTAACAACAACCTGAGTTATCCTTGTCTGCAGGTGAATTGTAACATAGGTTAAAAAAAAAAAAAACAAACACCAAAACCAATTTAACAACCCTGCTCCCAAATAAAGCAATTTTCAAGACACAATTTACCTTTCTGTCTCTGAGGAGGAAAGGAGAAGAGCATTTACTTGAAAGCAGTTTTGTTTAGAAAGTTTGACTTACACAGAATTTCTCAGATTTCATGGTAGTAAGGGAAAGGAAGCAAAGAAATTGAAAGAAATGGTTGTGCAAAATTACCCACTATGCTTAATAATGCAGAAGTTGTGAAATTAAAGCTATCAGAAAGCTGTATAAAATACTCAAGGAAAGAAGAAGACTAGTCAATATTTTCAGTTTTCTTACAGTATACTGTCTGAAAAAGAAGGTATTAATGATGAAAAGCAAATCTGTTTAGTTTGAACTACAGTTTGGTTTCTTTTTTTTTCATCATGTGAGTAAAGGTTTTGCTTCAGTTCTTATTTAAAAAATATTTTAAAAGGCACACAGCAGAACTATATATCTACTAAACCCCATATATTCAAATTGTCTGTGTTTTTTTTGTTATTTTGTAGTGTAAATCTGTGTTCAATATGATTCATTAATAAAGAACAACATTTTGCATCCCTTTTTGCCACCTTTCTTTATAGAAGCTGCAAAATATGCACTGAAAATCCTGGAATAATGATAACCAAATCTTAAAAAAAAACATAGCCTCTTTTAAAGCATGAACCAAGTTGGAAATGAAACTACTCATTTTTGTGGTTCCTTGTTTTGAGGATGAAAAAGAAAGTCACGTAGAGCACATAGAATAATTTTGCAATAAAAATCTTTGAGTGATCATTATCGCAATTTTTTTATCTGGGAAAAAATCGTGCTGCATTTCTCAGTAATATTTGAAATTCTGTTCTACAAAGATAATTTTACATCTTCCCATGGCAATTTGTTCCAGTACTTAAGTGTCCTAACAGCCACAGAAGATCTCTCCCTTGATAATTAACCTGCATGCTTCTTAATATAGCTTAAGTCTACAACTGCTTTTTAAAACTTTGTAGACTCATAACGTTACTTCAGCCATTTTCTGTCTAGAACATCCTCTTCTCTTTGAATAAGACAACTACTTTTCCTCAGTGTGGAAGGAGGAATATGTGGGATACTTTTCAACTGAGAAGCATGACAGTAAAACACTCTGATTGTCTCAATTTTTTAACACATGAGAAACACTAATACATAAACAGGAAATAAAGCCGTCCCCTCATTAAAAAACACTGACTGAGCAGAGATGTTGGACCAAATGATTTCCAAAGGTCACTCCCCACATTAACCATTCTGTTATTCTGTGATAAACCATTCATTCCTCCACTTAGGAGTAACTAATCTGCTAGAATCAGAATCTATTTATAGAGACTACTTATGTGGTTTTGTAGTGACTACACATGGCATGTTAGGAATACTGATAACAGACTTGATATTTCATTTGCTTTGTCCAAACCATTTTGTCTTTTTTGTCATTTTAAGGAACTTGTCATCGATTATCAGTTTGATCTGCTTTATTGCTTTATTCTTCTTGCTCAAATGACTAGTAAGAGTCTGTACAGCAATTTAAACTCATTGCTTATTAAGTTTATGTCTAACTGAATAAATTATTCTGGAGTGAGCAATAAACTATTTTTTGGATACCTGAAGAAGCAAGCATGTAAAATTAAACTCAGTACTTGCAATAGGTGACTTGATTTAAGGCTTCTCTGTGTATTTTTACTTCATAAATGAACTCTGGTTTTGCTTGAAATCTTGTGTCAAGGTATACAAAATATTGAACAACAGTAACACCTATTATGAATTGTTTGAAATAGTAATACACCCACTAAAACAATAGCCTTGAATTTTTTGTGCATTACTTTGCTACATATCTTTCAATATGTTCTAAAAAAAAAAGTACGTTGTTAGAATACTGACAACCAAGAACTAAAACGCAAGAGAAAATTCAACATAATTCCATGTACCTATTTGCATATATTTTTGCAATAGTGATACATTTTGAATTATCTGATTCCATAGTATATGTCACACTATGGAAAAACTGTTTTTCAGTATTTATCTCTATTCTCTTTATGGCTTTTCCATATACTACTTTGCTTTATATAAACCACCACAAAACAACTGTGAATTTGTTTTGGTTTTTTTGTTTTATTTGGTTGGGGTTTTTTTTTTGGGGGGGGGTGTTTGTAGTGTTTGCTTTAATTTCTTTTATAATGACTCTTAGGTGCTGCAACATCAATATTCTTATTCCCTTCCAAAATCCATATTCAAAATATCCATTAAGGTAAAGAATTATTATCCCCATTTTCCATAGCAGAGGAATTATATCAAAGCAATTTTAAAGCTCAGATTGTTAGAAGTTTCTAATGATTTTGAACAAAAAAGATCCATAATGGCATTAATCAGTACTTTGTGTTCAGAGCAGAGCTTTTAGTGACCAGCATCAAAGATAACGTACAGTGCATTTCTGCAAGTTGTTTCATAGGAATCTCAAATTTAAAAGCAACCATCTGTCAAAACCTTTTACATGAGTTGTCATATATCACAGAGGAGTCCCATAGGAAATACTCTGTTTCTTCAGGATTACATGCTTGTGTAAAGCAGTCATTTCACAGGCTCCAGTTTCCACAAGGAATTAAATGAAAATATTTCTTTCAGTGAAAACCAATTTTTTTTCTGAACCCAAATGAGTTGTGAAGATTGACCCTCTTCAGAGGAAAGTTGTATTCTCTGGAGTGATTTGCACAGTCTGAAAGGTGCTCTATATCATTAGGAGGTGGCACTAGGGAGAAGAAAGGGGAATGCAAAAGCAAAATTGCCTGTAGTATACTGCTCTTAAATATATTTTTGGCTCAAAATAACAGAGAAACCATTAGATAAGAGCACTGAAATTCTACTAATTCTAAGGGTTATTCTCCACCTGCTTTTTACACTTCACTAAATCACCATGCTCATTTCTTCATTTTCATTCATGGCTAAGCTTCACAAATGAAGATTTGGGAAGGGCTCTACCCATGTGGGTGTATCCTTCGAGCCTGTGCAGGGGATTATTTTTCAGGTGAGGCACAGCATAAGCAAAAATGGCCCCAATCTTTGCTCCTAAGGTTCATCTGCCATGGCCAAGTGGGCTTGTACAGTGACAGTGAGGTCCTCAGGACTAGGACCTACAGCACCCAGTATTCCCAGACAAGTACTAACTAGGCCCGACCCTGCTTATCTTCCAAGATCTGATGGGATCAGGCGTCAGGGTGGCATTTAACTGCCTTGATGACCAGCTATTGAAAAACTTATATGCAGAAAAGTGTCAGACATTTCCATTTTGCATGAGTCTTGTCTCATCTGCAACCCTTTTTAGATGCCCACAAAATGGTGACAATTTAGATGTGTTCTTTATATGTTTACTTTGTGTTTCTCAGATCTACTCAGTCGTCACTCATTTTTTTGTCCAATAGATTTTCATTCCATCGCAGACATGCAATGAAATGAGGTGACATCATTCAAAACATTACCTATTACCCTTGCAATTTATTTGCCTTCCCTGACTAGACCAGTTTGACATTCTTTATAGGTGTCTCACTTGAATTATTCTGTGTTCCAAGCCAGCTAGATTAATAGAATCATAGAATCATAGGAGCAAGCTCTCACGCTTGGGGAGCTTTTCTGTGTCACACTCTCAGATCTGAAGAGCAAGTTGCTTACCACAGTTCTACTAGTACAATATTTTTTTCTCTCTGATCAGAAAGGAGCTGGTACCTATCTTCGTATTTAGTTTTGTCACTGATTAATTATAGATATCTTAATTCTTCGGGACTCAGTCCAATATTAAAAATCTGACATAGAGCATAACTGTCCAGTCAATACTTTTCTCATGTGCCTAATACTTTCTTTGCTCTGTCTTTTCTTACAGCAGTCTTAAATTAAATTAAATTCATACCTATGATCTGACATTATAAATTTAATTAATTGCAAAATATGCAGGACACATCAAGTACTTGTAAATTGGTATTAAAATGCTATTACTGCCTTATAAAACACCAAATGATTTTCCCCCATCCAAAAAACCCTATTACATCAACTCTCATGGTTTTAAAATTATTCTCATGACTGTCATTCTCTGAACCGTAACTGTTACACAAAATCTTATTATCTTCGTGGTATGGACTTGTTTAATGGGCTTATGCTACTTGAAGCTTGGTTTAATCTCTGAAGTTATTTATTAGTTGTTAAAGCTCTATTGTTCTGTCCATGTGAAAGCTGTTTCACAGAGAATGTGGCAACTGTTCACTGTCATTAATGGAGCAAGCGAGAATACAGAGAGAGTAGGCAAAATAGTGTCATTTCTGAGCTGCAAGTGTGATAGCTATAGGAGGGTCTTCACAAAACCTTGTCTGCTCTGTTATCCACCGATACATTTTTTCATGTGCTTGAACATCAGGGCAGAAACCAGGAACTTTGGTAAAGTCAATGGAGGAAAAATAAAGTGGTCTGGAATTAACTGTCATAGTACATTAATGATGTTTAGTTTTGACATATTGATCAAGTGTAAAGCCAATAAATGAACTAAACTCTTCAAAGACTTTGACAAAATAGAACTGATTGAAAAGTCTTCATTACTTCCATTTTTCACATATTTTCAGCCTTTTTTTGAAGTAAACATTCCTTGTTTTATTTTGTTACAAATGCTTAGAAAAAGACATTGGGTTTTGGTGTTGTTTTTTTTTTTTTTTAATCTGATGAGAAAGAATGCTGTAGTTCATGAAAGGAAAAGTTAGAGTATTAAACTGTGAGATGAATTTAAAAAAAAAAAAATTGTTCAAAGTTTTACCAAAACTTACAAAATAGACAGAATCAAATCTTCTTGTAAAAGAATTATACTTGTTGAAATCCAATTTTTTACACAGTGGGTAAAAACAAACATGCAAGAAAAAAATACTTTAGTTAGGAAAAAACCCAACTGTATAAATCAAACTTTCAGACTCTATTTTCCCTATTTGTTATGCACTAAGTTCAGGATAATCTGAAAGGAGAACAAAATTATTTATTTATTCATTGTAAGAAAGCAGTGAAATCTATAATTTTATTTATTTGCACAATCCCAAAGTTTTTCCATTAAATTTGAGTTAAAAAAAATCCTTGAAAAGTTTCAGTGATTATTTTAAGAGGAAAAGACCTACCACGGGCTGAATACATCTGCTGCTCCTTGAAAAAGCAGGTGATTATTAAGATGCTTGTGGCATCAAAAAGCACAAGTATCTTTCAAGTTTATCAGTAAAATGATAAGCAATTTTATTTCTTGTCTCCTTCTTAGTGTGCCAATGAAAGCCATGGGAAAGCTATCAGTTGCTTATATGGGAGCCAATTGTATTTTTGGTGCTATTAAAATTGCTTTTGAAAAACAGCCCTTCTAAGACGTTTTGTTGCTTGCTGAAGGACAAGAATGATGCTGAAGGACAAGAATGATGTCTGAAAGAATGATACTTGCTCCAAGATTTTCCCACGGACTAAAATGAGACTGATGAGCCTCTTGTTTCCTGGATTACCCTGTTGCCCCTTTTTGAGGATGGATGCAGCATTTGCCTTTTTCCCAGTTATCAGTGGCCTCTCCAATTTCTGCAGCCTTTCAAACATGATAGAGTGGGACCTTGTAAATACGTTGGCCATCCATCTTGGAGTCAACCATGGGTGTCTTGCACAGGTTGAAATCTCTCTAGTAATCCATGATTCAATTCTCATCCACAGCTGGTCATTCTCCTCTTTGAATCCTGCCTCTAATCACAGGTATCTATGAGATCTTGCCTGGAGAAACTCAGGCAAGGAATGCAATGTGTACTTCTGTCTGGTCTGCGCTCACAGTCACTAAATCACCACTCTCACTGAGCAATAGGCTTCCATTTTTCCTTACTCAGACATCTGAAATAATGCAGTGGTGGATGGTCTTGTTGCCCACAGTGTCCCTCACAAGTCTGAATTCCAGCTGAGCTTTGCCTGTCCTGACACCATCATGCATGACCTGGGCAATGCTTTTAAATTCCTCTTTTATATCCTGTTCCTGCTTCTACCACATATAGAAAGCTTCTTATGTTGTACTTGCGTCACGACATTCCTGTCTAGCCAAGCTGGTCTCCTGAAATATCTTGACTTCCACAAATGTCTTGGAATGGCATTTGGAAGCCCAATTATGAGGCATAGAAAGAAATTATTTTAAGATAACAGAAAAGCATTATTCTGAGAAACTAGAGAAAGCATTTACCAAAAGTGGAAGAAATGCTTGGTACTTAGAAAAAAATCTGTAATCTCTTCCTTCCCTTTTCAACCCTATACTACACGAGAGAAATAGGTGCTTAGCTACAGCTCCTGTACCTAGAGAGATGCAGGATGAAAGATACTAGCTGGCAGCAGAGACCTTCCTTGGACAAAGCTATGAAGGAGGAATGGCCTACATCGGCTGACTTACTGCCTGATATTTCCCAGATGTGACATATAATGAAGTCATACTATCTTAAAATCCTGTTCCTCATGTCTTACCTTTCTTTCTTTGTTCAGTTTCAAGGACAATTAATTATATAACAGGAGTTAAATTCAAATTTCATGTCTTGGTTAACTGAAACTAAGAGCATTATCATTGCCTGTTCAATTTTATAGCCCTTTTCTGTAAGAAATTACCCTAAATGAAATGGCAATTAAATGTATGGTAAAATGTCAAGATAAAGTAGATTTTATAATGGAACACAGAATAGATACTTACCAACAGATACTGCAGTACCTAAATTAAATAGAAACACAGACTCCCTGAAATACTTTTGGAAATTTAACTCTGAATAGCTCTAGTATTTCTAAACTAAGGCAAAGAGCAATCATCTACAGAAATTACATTGTTCTTGCTGAAAGTCTGCCCCACAGACTAAATTTTCAAAGCAAATATTGTAATCCTATAAATTGAATCTATGTGCCATTAAGGATATATTCCCTACTGCTGATGCTCTGCAAGACACTACATCATATGCTGAAAGACCATTTCATTGCAGTATTTTGAACTGCATGAACATATTAATTTACAGTATGCAAGTTAATGAAATTTTTTCTGAAGACTAGCATAGTAGTTTTTAAAATTTAAACAACCCATGCAGTTTTATGGTACCAATGTATAGATAAAATATGCAAAGAAAATAAAAACATTAGCATGCCAAAGTAAATTTATTTATTATATCATTTGAGTGGAGCAGCTTTAACTGTTTGCCAATATTTGCTAGCAAGCTGGCAGTCCTGGAGTGATGCTACCATGCTGTATTGACATTCCAAATATGTGCAGCACCAAACAGCATTATATTTTTGGGGTTCCAGGGCTGCTGTAGTATCCCAACCCCCAAATTTAATTTTTTTGTGTGTGTTGAGACAATTCTTGCCCATGTGACAAAGGATAAAAGTGAAAGAAAGAGAAAGCAGTATATTATATGAGAGGAATGAAAGAACGTTAATTTTATCACAACCTATTTTTATTCTTGTATACTCAGTTAACCTTTTGTAAATCAGGGCTTTCAATGGCTGGCTATATTGTAAATGTATAGCCACGTGACAACTTATAATCATAGAATATCTTGGGTTGGAAAGGACTCACAAGGATCATTGATTCCAGCTATTAGCTCTGAGGAGGACAGCTCCAAGAATCACATCATATGCCCAAGAGTATTGTCTAAATGCTTCTTGAAGTCTGTCAGGCTTTGTACTGTGAACACACCTGTGGGAAGGTGTGATCCAACCATCCTGTCACCCAACCACCCTCTGGGTGAAGAAACTTTTTCTAATGTCCAACCTAAACCTCCCCTGACACAATTTCATGCCATTCCCTCATGTTCTGTCACTGGCCACCACAAAGAAAAGATCAGTGTTTGCCCCTCCTCTTCCCCTCATAAGGAGGTTGTAGACTGCAATGAGATCTCCCATCAGTCTCCTCTTCTCCTGGCTGAACAGGGCAAGTGATTCCAGCTACTCCTCATACAGCTGTCCCTCAAGGCCCTTCACCATCCTTGTTGCCTTCCTTTGGATGCTAAGAGCCTAATGTCCTTCCTACATTGTGGCAAACTGTTTTGTTTTGTTGTTGTTGTTGTTTTTCTTTCACTAGCTTGATTCTGGCCAGATGTAGTTGATCAGTTAGTTAGTTGCACACATGCACGGGCTTGGTTCTGAACTATTCATAGCATCATTTTGTGGGCTTCCTAGAGTATTTCTGGACCAGCTCTTGGGAAGCACTGGGGGAAGCCAGTTCTGAATATGAATATGTTTTGGGTCTTTTTTCCTCCATATTTTTTTTTAGATACCTCAGAAGGAACTACAGAAATTTGACCAGATCCACAATGTAAACGTTATCTGTAGTAAAAATCTACATGAACTCACTTCCATTACTAAAAGTCCACAAGAGCTGTATATATGCACAGTGTAATATTTGGTTATAGAAATTTAATGGAATATTTTCCAAGCATGGAACGAGAAAAGCGAAAATTATACAATGCATTTTTCTGTTTTCATAGTCTTTTTGTCTCCAAAATACTACCTCACCATGAAAATATTTCTTTAAAATAGAAATACTAACATCTGACACCCTTTGTCTGTTTCATCCTTTTGAGTAACACTCTTTAAGCACTCCATTGAGTCTAGCACATCCGCTTTGTTCTGTGGGGGAAAAAAATGGAGTGATCTGTCTGTTATTTTGTCAGGAAACAGGCATTCTGACAGGCTTAAAAAATACTCTTTACTCAGGAGAATACTACCTGCATGTCCCTGTCTCAAGTGATTTAGTCAGCTTGCAGAAGCATCCAACTTCTGAACCATTTGAATTTTACTCATAACTAATGAGTCTAGGTCAGCCACTCAAAACAAAATGTCTGTGAGATGCTTCTGAGGTAAGGTAAATCCCAAACTAAGTTAGAAAACATTCTAGTCAAATATTCATATAAAATTACATTGCTGTTTTAAATTTCTTATTCTTTCAATTTTCACTTTTGATCATCTATACTTCACAAATACTATGCTTTTATCAAAACCATTTTTTATGTTGTCATGCACATTTTCAACACATAAAACCACAGTTACACAATATTACAGACAATTAGTTTTTAATCACCTTCAGTGGAAATAGAAATATGAAAAAGTGCTCTTCTTTCTATTGAACATTATACCACTAGCAAACAAAATGACAAAACAAAAGTAATATTTTGTGAAACACAATTTACCCATGCAACCAAACTGTTAGTCAAGATTTCGAAAGGATGTAACAAATTAATGTAATAGCTAAGCAAGTGAAAAATGCAATACTCCAGGTGGGCTCTCACAAAGGCAAAGGGAGGGGCAGAATCACCTTCCTCAATCTTCTGGCCCCCCTTTTTGTGATTCAGCTCACTATGCAGTTGTTTTTTGTGATCTCACTGTCATTGCTAAAGATATCAAGGAGCACCAGTGCCAAGACAGAGCCCTGAGGGACACCATTGCCACCAGTCTCCACCTGAACATAGAGCTCATAAAGCCATTGGCCACAACCATCTGACTGTATCCACCCAGCCAATTCATTACCTCTGAATAGTCCACTTTTCAGATCCATGTATCTTCAATTTTGAAATAAGGATGCTGTGTGGTACCGTGTTGAAGGCCTTCCAGGAGTCTAGTTAAATAATATGGGTGGCTCTTTCTTTGTTGACCATTACAGTAACTCCACCATAGCAGGACACCAGGTTGATAAGGCTTGGTTTGTCCTTAGTAAAGCTATGCTGGCTGTCTTGGATCACCTCTTTGTCTTGAATGTGCGTTAATAATGCTCCCATGAAGAGCTGCTTCAGGCAGCCTGAGACCTTCTGAGGCATAGATGTGAGGGTCACCAGCCCGTAGTTCACTGCATCTTCCTTTCTCCCCTTTTTAAAGACAAGAATCGTGTTTCCCTTTAGTCAGTCACTAGGGACTTTGCCTGACCACCATGACATTTCAAATATGATAGACAGTGCTTGGAAACAGCATCAACCATTTGCTGTGGGATGCGTCTCATTAGGCTCTGTAGACCTGTGGCTATTCAGCTGCATCAAGTGGTCCTGGACCTGCCCTTTGCATACCGTGACAGGGACTTTGCTATCCCAACACCCACCAAGAGGTTCAGGAATTTGAAAGATGTAATTATAAATGACATTTGAGTTTTTATTCTGTAGGAAAGTTGACAGAATGTGACCAAGGACACAAATGTATTTAAATGAAAAGCAGAACTCTTCAGAAATGAGCCTTGAAGAGATAATGGTTCCAAAATGAATCTTTGTTATTTGCTTTTACTAGTTTGATTTAAAGGTCAAATTCTACTTACTTTGCCACTTTAAGCAATGCAAGTCATGGGTCCGTATTCTCTCTGCTTCAAATGTGTGCTGTGTTGCATTGGCTAAAGTCTGAATCTGATTCTCTTCTTATTTCAAGACTAAATTAGGAATAAGCAATGGAGTCCAAGGATATACATGGAATTTTCTAGAATTGGTGTAATTCACATGAGAATTAAAAAGATAGTCGAATATACACAATGGCTTTTACAGCCTTTTCTTTGTTTATGAAAGTTTGAATTTTACAGTTTACATAACAAAAGTACATTATAGGCATTTACAAAGGTTTATTTTATTTAAGGTAAAATTTTAGCTTCTCAAAAAATTTTATCCTTTATTAATTTTTTCATATCTTTGAAGAAGCAAGTAACTGGACTTTTTTTTTTTAATGAATGCTAGTGTATCATTATAATAAAGAAAAAACAAACAAACAAAAAGAGAAAATACCATAACCCAGAATAAAAAAATAAAAGTAACAAATATAATCTAAATATATTGAATTTTTATTCATTTCTCTGAGAAGACAAATCTAATGCACTAAAACTAAAGTGAATTTTTTTACAATAGTGTTCAATAGGGATCTCATATTTCTGTGGACTGTAGAGCTTAATAGCTGGAGCTTAATAGTGGATCTGCAAATGTTAATAGTTTTACTTGAGTTTTACTTAAGTTTTACTTGAGTTCTTAATTTCTTATATTTTTTTCTTGCCATACATCAACAGCTTCATTTTAATTGTTTAGATAATTCAGTGAATTCAAGGGCTTCATATTTTCCATTACTACTTCTCTGCACATTTCACTCATGCATCACCATATTTGTGGTAATTATAATTTATCTGTCCTTTTGCTCTTTCTGTGTTTTAAAACTAGTTTTGAAAACATTTTTTGGGGGCAAGCCAATATCAACATAAAACTGATTTCAAAATACTATGGTGTTGTGTGATTTTATGAAGAAAACAAATAAACACAGTGCAATTTCACAGAAAGTGTTCATTTCAGTGTGATGGGTTTGTTATTGACTGTAAACAGTTCTATGACAGATAGTGTCATATTTTCATAGAAACAGATTGCACTTCAAATCAAAAACAAACAAGCAAGCAAACAAAAAATTACAACACAACTTTGTCAGGCAGTGATTGCTATCAGAAAACCTAGTAATTGCATTCTGTCATCACATGCAGAAAAGAAAACCTGTTAGCAAAGGGGGGTATGATAAGGTTGCTTTAAATGTCTAAGATGATTGGCAATTTTGTGCCAATAGGATTTACAAAAATATTTTCAGTTTGAAATTGAGACATAATTTGTCTCAATGATTTTTTTTTCTGTTTTAACAAATGCAATGTACAAAATTCGAAGACATTTTAAAAATGTATCCCCACTATGAATGTACTACAGGGTTACAAAGAAAGGTTTCTCTGTGTATAGATTGTAACTTCTCTTAAGAGAATTTTTGAGAAGGTACTCAATAGAAATAGTTTCAGTGATATTTTTGTATTGAATATAAATGAAATCACTGGAATTCTGTAACATCTGGCTCTCTGAAATTTCTTCAGATTCTCTTCCAATTGCTACTTATGCTTTTCACCAGCATTCTTGCATGCACAAAAGTGACTTATAGAGCAGATTTGACACACTTATGCAATAATGAATGCAAAAATTGTCAACATAAATCAAGGATAAGATATCTATTCAACTGAGAACTCAACAACTTTTCTGCAGTTAGAGAGTTTCACTGAATGCTCAATATAGCTATGCCTCTTCTTATTCATGTTCTGTTTCTGTGTCTTGGATCAAGTATTTTAATATGCATTCAGGAGAGGAAAGGTTGTCAGGCAAATGGGGCAATGTCTTGACTGCCCTTAATGCTTCATTGTTTGGTTTTTTTTTTTTCAGATTTTGATGTTTTTTTAGATTTTTATACAACTGTATCATTTCTTACATTTGAGGTAGCAGCTAAAAGTTTCTACCTCTGTGTTACATTCCTGAAATTCTGTGTTAAAGGTAAGATAGCAACTACAACATCTCACTTGGGACACATGTAGCAGGATTACAATAACAGTACATATTTTAGTCAAAATAAGATACCATTTTAGTCAAAGTAATAGAAGGCCTAGAGACCCTGGAGAAGTTCCAAAGAAGGGATATGATGTGAAGACGATGATGGTGAAGAAGTAAGGGGTCTTGAGACCTCCAACTCAATTCCAGGAGGGCATGCCAAGGGGCAGACCTGGAGGAGTTTCTGGGTGTGGACAATTCTTGGGTTGGATATAACCTTTAGGTACGGTAATTAAGTAGTGTTATAAAATTTGTAAGACCCCTATACTGGCATGCGCATCTATAGACTTCGTGAGCCTGAAAAGCTTCTCAGTAAAGAACTACTCTCTACCCCGGACAATATTGCCTCAAAAGGGTTTTATCTCGATTTCAGGCAACAAGAGTGGTTACTGATCACTTGTAACCCAAAATAAAGCACAAATTTCACTGTAGGTTTCTGGTCTCTGATACTGACAAGCTGAGAAGTAGCTGCTTATAACAACAAGATATGAAGTATTTCACCCACTTTGCTTTTGAAGTACTTAAATAGAATTTCTACTTTTGTCTGCTTTGGTCCCTTGCAAGCACTCATTGACATATAAATTTTGTGGACTGATTTGTCAGCAGTGTATTTCAGGGTTAGGCTAAATCTTATTAAAAAAAGCTAGCAATGTAAATCACAGCCTACATTATTAAGAAGTTAATGTGCACTAGAACTCATGTTTTGACAAAGTAAGCTATTTCTCAGACTATCAGTTAAATGCACAGTTGTCCTTATTATCAGATCCATTGGTCTTCATGTGCTGAAATTTTGCCTTAGTTAATTTATATTCTCTTTTTGAATTTTGAGAATTTTATTTTTTCACCCCTGTGTAATACATGCTGGCAATGAGACATGTATATACACCAGTACGATTCCAATTACTTTTTTCCTACGATTGTTGTCAACCCACAAGACAGGTTTGTGAGGCAGTAGTTGAGTGTGAGTGTTCAGTGTCACTTCATAGACTGAACATACAGTCCCTCATGAAAACTTGTTAGAATTAAGGAGCTCAGGTACTTGTTTTCCATCAATCTTTACTGATTAAGGTCAGCACTGAAAGTCGGAGGATCTAAACTTTGTTTTAGAAACCTAGCCGTGTTGAAAGGTTCCTAGTGGCAATCTCATAGTGCAACCAGCTCCTGTTAATTTCAGCTCTAGTCCTATTTATATCTCAGCATATGGATTTGAAACTTGGAAATCAACCAAAGTAGCAGACATTTAAATGTCTCTTGAAAGAAATCCCTGAGGAAAACATGAATTATTAAAATGGAATGGATTTCAAACAATTGCCAACAGACATTAGAGAGGTCAACTTCTTACCTCTAGATTTTGGTTGAAAAGTGAATAAACGTATTTGATATTATGGCAGAAAAAGACTTCTAGTATGTCCTGTGGCAAGAGGGCTCCTTATCAACAGCCAAGAGGTCATAAAGCAGCTGTAGGAATACACAGCCATGCCTGACTGGAAGAGTTGCTTCCCAGAGAACCTATATGAGACTGTAAGACAATGAGTGTTCTTGATCTATGTGTGTGTCTCTTTATGTCCCGCCTGGCCCCCACTGCAAGGCCTCCAAGTATGTCTATGAGAACTTTATCTTTTATTGTAACAGGGAGCCAATCTTCCTGGGAGGCAGGAAGAGAAAACACATAAAACTATACATGGGAAGATGTCTTTTCCAAAGCAACAAAGCATCCTCGAGCATACACTAACTCTCTATCTCGAGTAATTCTTCCAAAGATTTTTCTACCTTTACAGGGTGGAAAGACAGAGGAAATGCAAGGTGAAATACAATGTAGGTAAATTACTTACAGTTAATTTTAATTAAGTAATTGCCTTTACCTCTTCTCCATACCTATAAATTAGAAGGTTACCAAGACTGCTCATAGATTGTTTATTACATTTCAGGCATGTGGTCTTAACCACAAGGAGTAGTCCAAAGGGAAAAAGAACCTAAACTGATCATACAGAAATCATTTGCAAGAGCTTCTGTTCTCTAACAGTCCCAAGGCATGAGGTGCAAACTGCAAAAAAATCATCCTGAATCCATGAGACCAAAACAGAACTGCAACTCTTTTCATCACAACAGTCAGGATGAGTTTAACACAATTTAAACTTCAGTGAAATCAGGTGAATGAATCTTTTGTTCTACATGCAGAACAAGTCGCTCACTATATTCCTCTCATTAGTTTTACTTACTAGTGAATTCAGAAAGCATTCTTGAGCTGTGTTGAAAGAAAACCAAATACATTAATTTGATCTCAGCCAAATAAGAATACAGTTGTTCATGCACATTTGTGCACAACATAAACAAGTTCTGATGTGCCTTGTCATTTTTGACTGTAGCTTTGTTTGAATATATATCCAAAAATAAAAATAATAAGCTTTGAGGAAATTATCTTCCAAACATTGAATTGCATTCTTTGGATCTGTATTGGGAAGTGTTGACATTTTTTGGACAAAGTTTATGCTTTTGCCATCTGGACAAAGTTTATGCTTTCCCTACCGGGTTACTAGAAGCAAGCATTGATAAGGGAGAAACTTTGTCCTTGAAGACAGAGCTCCCTGTAAACTAAAGAAAATTAGTCTCCTCTGATTCACTAGTTGCATGTAGAAGTCATTTGGAGGAGAAAGTGAAGAGGAAGGAGAGGTAGGCTGCCCCCAGACCAGATTTATTGGAGACCCCCAGGCGATTATGCACATGCTCAGGGAAATTCCAGTGCCTGTGCACAAGTGCAGAGAGAAGACTATTATATAACAAGAAGGTGGAGCTAGAGACCTTGGACTGGGCGATACTGGCCACACCTGCCCAGTCAGACATCACTAGACACCTGTATTTTAAGGGCAGATGACTTGTGCTTGCTTGCTTGCCTGCCACGTGAGAAAACCTTGTATTTTAAATAACGGAGAGGCCTGTTATTTCAGTGAGCCAGCCAGCGCATAGTAGTCTCTGCCTCTTTGTCTGGAGAATCAAATGTGTGGGTCAATAAGACAACTTAGTGTGAGCAATTCCCCTTAGTGAGTAAGAGTGCTTACACGTTTAGGCTTATTGCTTTTGATTTTCCTTCCTTTTCTCTCCTTCATCCTGTTTTCCCCTTAAAATTCCTGTCACTTAGCAGTCTCTGGTGATAAAGATACTGTTTGTTAACCTCTCAACAGTGTGTCTGTTTCACTTTCCAGCATCCCTTAGAACCCACCTTATTACAGGACCTAATAAAGCAAAGTTCCAGTGTAAATTATAAACCTTATAACAGAGTGTTAATTAAGTTTACCATAATGTAGGAACAGATATTAAAACAATACTAAATTGCTATTATTGGGGAAGTCAGTTTACTCAAGATATTTTATGTAAATGTTTTTGATTCTTTGTTTGGATTTTTTAAAAATTTTTTATGTTTATTTCCTTTATGGCTTGTCTTCTGCTGAAGAATAAACTCAAAAAGATTTTTACCTGAGTGGTCATAAATAGTGGTTGGCTCTGATTACAGTCAGTGTAAAAAGTTATGCATTAGATATGGAAACAGTGGGACATGGTCCACAAGCAAGAAATGAAAAGGGGAGATCAGAAAGGAAACAAAAATGGAAATACAGAGATGAACCTGACAGAAGGCTTGTAGTAGACCAGGGTATTCAGAACACATGGACAGAAGTGACTGACCACAGCCTGTGGGAAGGTCAAGACTGGAAAGCAGAACATCTGTTCTTCTTTACATATTGCTTTTATTCTCATTTACTTGTCCCTTTGTACATAGACAGGTTTCACACACAAAGAAAGAATAAAAAGAAAGGATTTTGTTTGCTTTTTCAATCTGAACTACAACAGAATTTTTAGCTGTGGTTTGCATTATCACTGAAATGCTGTATATCAAATATTAAGGCAAGCAACATCCTATATATTGTTCCACCAAGTTCATTCATCTATTGCAAAGCCATCTGAATTATTTACTGTCATTTTTCTTGAAAAAATTAAAGAAATAGGAGGTTAGTCTAACTGAATTAGAGCAATGCACATTTTTTTCACCAGAATTTACTGTACTTAGAACCATTCTGGTATGTTTGCACAGTTATTAGTGGATTTATAATAGCTAAAGCATCTCTTCAACTTTTGCAATCATCTCAGAAATATAACTGACATATTTGTTAGTACGTTCTTAAAACCATAGCTGAAAAACACCTGTGGTACTTACTAAATGTTGGACTGAGGTAGGAATGTTCTAATTAAATATGTTACTTTATGAAGTACATTTTGGACTATGGAGTGATATGCAAGGTCCTTGCTGAGGAGACATGAACAGAGGTACAGGTCACCATTCTGCCAAGTTCAGGTCATTCTTTAGTCTCCAAGAGTTCTAAAAGTTTCTATTAGTCATCCTTGATGGAGATAATCTGCTTTTGGACTGCCCTACAGAATAACACTCTAGTGTTGTATCTGAGAAATGGAGGATATATGTTCAGTACCTGCTGTTTTAGTCAGATGACTGCAGAGTAAACAAACTGAACTGGGGACTCCCACATGCCCACTGAATGCCTTAATACCAACTTGCTTAGAGGCTTAATTGGCATTCTTGGGCTGAGAGCTCTCTCCCTCTAAGAAGAAGTGGCAGTCCACTACTTTAATAGAGACTGAAAAAACATGGAAGTTGGGAACATTTTCACAGGAATGTTAAACACTAAATTGTTATTCATATTTCCTATATGTTACCGTTTTCATGACTGTGTTAGGCAAGAAATTGATTCCAAAGATGCAAGAAAAGCAACTTCACACACAGGTTCCAGTCTAAGTAGGAGCGCTCACATCAGCATTTTTAGGAAATGACAAAGTTTTCACTTGTCAATGTGTGCAGTAACAGTGAAAAATCCATCTGGCAGAAGGTAACTCTGAAGTTAGAAAATGGATTTCATAGTTTCTGTGAAAATTTTAAACTCTTGTGTGTTCCCTTCAGACTTTAAATAATTTTCAATGGGGAATAATTAAAGGAAGTGTAGTAATATGGCATATTTGCATACATAGATGAGGTGGTGTAAGGGGGGGTACTTTTAATTTAGATGATCAATGGAGCATAGAAGGGTGAAAAAATATGTGCTGGGAAACTAAGCAAAGTAGTATACAAAGTAACTATGTAACACTAGATGTTCTTCATTATCAAAGTCGTTCCTCTCTGACTTGTCTGCATGCATAGGAACACAATGGTGAAGGTTGTACAAGGAGGTGAGGAAGCCAATGATGGAAGGAAGAATAGGTGGGCAGGGGTCGTACGACCACTACCCAACAGGCGAGCATGCGCAGACTGTTGCCACTTATGTAATTAATAGGCAGTGTTTGGCTGCCTCTCAGGCATCACCTTATACTGCATCCTGGCCCTACGTAGTATAATGGATAGCTGATAAATAGGAACACCAGGAGTGGGGGAGCTGAGCAACACCCATCCTTCCACCGAGCTCGTGTTAGCTCCGCAGGGACGCCCGCTAAGCATGAGTGCCATCCAGCTTCTGCCAGTCCTGGTAGTCCTGGCCTGTCTGCTGAGGTAAGCATCAGAGATAAGAAGCAATTGCTGCAGCATCAACTCTATTTCAACTATACTGTATCATTTTGTATCCTTTAATTAAGTTTTAAGTATTTTATTCTTTCTATTCTCTTTTGTATTGAGTATTAAGTATTTTATCCTTTTCATTTTCTTTTGCTAGTTGTCATTGCAATACATGGTGTTTGTGGTATCTTATGACTGTGATTGGCTTTATTCTGGACATGCATCCAAACCAAACTGTTACAGGTGGTTTGACCCTGGCTGGACACCTGCTGCCCATCAAAGCCATTGTGTCACTCGTCTCCTCAGATGGACCAGGGAGAGAAAATATAAATGAACAGCTCGTGAGTTAAGATAAGGGAAGGGAAAGATCACTCAGCAGTTACTGTAATGGACAAAACAGGGGAAATCTTTATTGATGATCAAATCAGAACAGGGTGATAAAAACTAAAACAAAATCTTAAAATACCTTCCCCCCACTCCTCCCTTCTTCCTAAGTTTAACTTTACTAACAATTTTCTCTCCCTCCTCTCCCCTAATGGCACAGATGGACATGAAATGGGGATATTGGTCAGTTTATCACACGTTGTCTCTGCTGCTTCTTCCTTCTCAGGGGAAGGACTCCTCACACTCCTCCTTTGCTCCAGCATAAGGTCTACCCCACAGGTGACATACCCCCCATGAAGTTCTCTAATATGAAGTACATATTCACCTTCACACAGGCTGCAGTTCAAAAAGTGCACCAATGCTGGTCCCTTCCATAGGGTGCAGTCTTTCAGGAACGGGATACTCCAGCATAGGTCTCCTACAGGGTCACAAGACCTGACAGCACACCTGATCCAGCATGGGCTCCTCTCTCCATGGGTCCACAGGTCCTGCCAGAAGCCTGCTCCAGCATGGGATTCCCACTGGATCATAGCCTTCTTCTGGCATCCACCTAATTTGACATGGAGTCCTCCAAAGGCCACAGGATCTCTGCTCCACTGTGGACCTCCATAAGCTGCAAGGGGACAGCCTGTTTCACCACAGTCTTCCCTAAAGTCTGCAGGGGAATCTCTGCTCTACTGCCTGAAGCACCTCCTTCCCCTCCTTCATAGAAGAAGGAGGTGGTGTTTGCAGAGCTATTTCTCTCACATAGTCTCACTTTTCAAGCTGCAATTATCATTGCACAGCAGTTTTGTTCTCTTAAATTTGTTATTCCAAAGGTGCTACAACCATTACCTGGAAATCCCTCCATAAGTCATGGGTTCAGCATCCCTATTGGAAACTGGTATGGAGAAATCTTATCTCTTTGTATGCCATCATCTGATTATTTCATCACACCCACCTCCAGATCATTCATGTCTTCTCAAAACTTCCAAGTCTTGTGCCTTGAGCATCAGTCATACCTTTTTGACGCTTGTATCACATATGTGCCCTTGCAGTTTTCTCTCTGTGCCAAAATTATGCATGCAGTAACAAGAAACAAGCACCAAGACCTCTTCTCTGCTCCTGGGTTGCAGCTGACTTATCTCCCTTCTGCTCTCAAGAGCACAAACTCTGTGGAGTTTCTCTGTATTCAAAGACTCAGTCCTCCGTATGGAGACCCATATAGAAAACGGGAAGAAATACTGTAAAAATTATTGGCGAGTTCACTTTCATCCCTAAGTGTGTGGGCATCTTTGTCTTATCCCTATCCACAGCACAGTTTGCTGTCTGAGTCTCGTTTGGTGAATTAGGACAGATCTGACCTGTCCTCCTGTTACTATCATCAATGCTTTGGTAAGTAATTCTGTTCAATTTATTTAACTAATCAACTTTGAATTAATTTTAATTAATTTCCCATTGTTTCAAGGCATTAAGATGTGTCTACCTTTAAGCAAATGATTAGCTGCATTGCATTCAAAGGATGACTAATCATGCTCTAAAAAGGTTTAAATACTTCTTTGAAGCTAATCCTAATTTTCACATGACAGTAACAACTACAAGTGAAGGCTTGAGACATTCAATCATCAGGCCTTCCTTCATGTTATCAGAGGGAACAAGATTGTCCTTAGATCTTACATCTACACAGAGTTCCTGTGACATACGGCTGCTCAGTCTAGCATTTAATTCTTGGTCCCTGACACATTATTATCAGTGTAGCTGTATAACCAGATGAACCATGGCTGACTGCAGCTTATCTTTAAATTCCCTTTAAAGTGTTAGCACCACTATGGAGAAAAAAATCAGTTAAATTTACTGAAAAGCTAATACAGTTCTATGCCTGCCAAATAAGTCCTTCTAGAATATGAAATAACATCCTACATTTCATGTTTCAAAGCAAGAAAAAACCAAAATAATTTAGCGATTAACACACAGACAGAAAAGGGAGCTAAATTGACAATACTGAAAGGATTGGAGGGTAAGGATATTACTTTCTGGCTTTAGTGACAAGCAAATGTTGTGATTTAATTTTTCTTGCAGTTATTCAGCAATTCCAGTAATAGTACATATTCCATGTGAATCAAAAAAAAAAACATCCACAGCACTTGCCCGCCTTTAAATATTGTAATGGATTATGTTTTAAAAACAGATGTGTTTAAACTTGTCTGGAACCTTCACTTCATAGCCACCCTTTTTGCCAAGGTTGCTTTTGTTTGGATCTTGTGTTGATGAGGTTAAATAGTTGCACTGTCACAGTACACTTTGAAAGGTAATACTCCTGTAGCTTCATTAAAAGGATTCTGAGTATTGACACTAAGGGGTAATTTTATAGTCATGGCACTAGCAAAAATTTTTTGCCTGACAAATTTACCACTGCTTTATTGATTTCCCCTCACCCTTCCTGTTTGAATCTCTACTATTTTTCCTACCACAATGTATACATAAATGAAGTTTTGGTAAGCTCCTCAGGAGTTAGATATACCATTGTTTTCAGGAAAAAGAGAAGCACAATATCCAAGTATTCTTTTCATACTCTACAATCCTCTCAGCCACACTTTGAAATTAAAACAGTTTCCTTTACACCCCTAAACTTCATTTTTTACAACCGCATGTAGACAAAAAAGATCCTCCTTGTCTATATCACAGTGCATTTGAACATGTTACCCATATCTTAGTGTCCCACCCCTGGCTGAGCTGTTTGCTCAACTGAGGTTAACCATGCACAGACATCTGCATATGCTTGAATAAAGAGTCCAGGTCAAACACACATTTCCTAATAAACTCACTGAGTTCAATGCTCTGCATTTTTATTTGAAAAAGTACATCTTCATTTTTTCAGCCATCCACTTGATTATGGACTACAGTGCATGAGCATTAGACTGCCATAAAAAAGGGAGTGTTACCACCTGAGATTCCTCAGAGAAGAAAATGGTTTTGCCACCTTTTCAATTGAATGTAAGTCCCTCTGTAGCCTGATGTCCAAGACACATGGGATTAGAAGGAGGAACCAAAGATTGTTGGAAGTTCTATAAAAGCAGCTCTGATCCTATCCTCACTGTCAGATCACTCAGCTGTGGGAAAGAAAGAGGAAGGATTGTCCACTAACTTCCTTGCACAGCATAAAAGATTGTGACAATTTTTTGAAATCTTCATGGTCTAGTTCAAATATGATATCTTTAACTAAATATCAGGAATTGGATATGCTGGGGCTCCTGAATATGTTAACTCTTTGATAAATAAATAAACTCCAAAGAGTAAATATACACTTTCCCACACTTTAAATGAGTCCCTATGCTCCTCTCTCCTTTCACTTCTAATCACATTGCTCTCAGTGGAAACAGAATTGGTACCTTGATAATTGGAGAACTTAGTCTTTCTGCTGCCCATTTCTTTAATATGTGAAGGAGTAAAATAAGGTAAAAAAATATCTTTTCCATTTCTTTTCATCTCAGTACCGGGACAGGTGTTGTTGGAAGGCACTAGTTAATTGTCCATAAACTTTTATTCCTTAAATCTCAGTTTCTTTGGGTTTGTAAGTTGGTCATAATTTTCTGCTGTGGCCAGGGACCAGTTAATAATCTATTCACTGAACAGAAACTTAGGGAAAGCTGAGTAAGGTAAAATGTCTGCCTCTGTTTATCTTTATATAGGACTAAATACATACACGAGCACAAGCATTAATGCACACAGTAGAAATAACAGGTATGTTCTGATCTAAAGTGTCAGAATGACAACCTCTTTAAGTTCTTTTAAATGCTTCATGGGAGCAGGACCTGCCCATTTAGATATTCAGTGGCATGAAAAGTGCTAGCTGTTGGACAGATGAATAAGATTCATGTTGACAGCTGTTTATAGCTCTTTTCGCTGCTATTTATAAAGGGGGGAAGTGGGGATAGAAATCTGTCTGTGTCAGCCTGGATGTTTTGATTTCACTATTGCAGGAGATGGCAGTAACCTATTACATGCGGTAGATGCTCAATAAATTAAGCACAGTGTCATCACTGAGGGGGACCTGCTCTGTTATACATGCAGACTGGCTGAAGCCGCTCGGAGGAGCGCAGTTCACAGCCATTAGTGTATCCTTCTGTGCTTTTTGGTTAGATCTTGACAGTTACACTGCAACTGTCACGTTCCAGTCCATCTCCCGCAGTTTATTCCACCAGCCGGGAAAGCATGTGTCAAAAGTACATCTGAAAAATGTTAATTTCTCTAGCCTATTGCTTCCAGGATTTGTAGAAAACATCTTGATAGGTCTTTATGCTCAGAAAACTGAAATTCTATGATAAAAAGGATCTAGTGATTTCTTCGTATGAACAAGTTTTACCTGAAGTAGTATTTACTGAATATTTGCTACCTTGTATTTACCAATATGTCTTTTCTTCTGTTATATGCTTTTAAAATTTTCTAGAAAATATGGTTTCCAAAATTCACTGTAAGTGAATATTTTATGCCAAGACATTTTTACTAATGCCCAGACTATATTTCTACTATTTCTATTTCTATTTTTATTTCTATTTCTATTTCTGTATCTATTGTTATTATAACTGTTATCTTGTATTATGATAAATACTTACCCTTCCTTTGTATTTGCACCCTATTGACACTGCTAGCCCTATTGAATATAGAGTATATATCACACAGAGCATTTGTTTTCTCTAACAAATTGGGTCAGTTACAATAAGCATATTCTGCACTCATGCAGGAAGAAATATCTTCTTTTGCTCATAGACTTTTAAAACCTGAACATACCACCAACAGATAGTGTCAATATCTAGGGCTGCCACATGAGCTTAAAAACTGTTCTGGGAAAATGTCTGTATTCCTAAATGGGAAAAAAATCCATTAAATTCTGCATGTGCAAATACTTCAAATATTTTTTCATATTTTTTTTTTACTCTCTATGTGTATTTTCCAAAATGCCCATAACACAGCATGTCAGCATATTGAGTTTTGATATATAACCATTCTTTACCAAATGTATGAATGGACTTGTTGCTTAGATGATTTTCTTCACCAAGTGCTTCATGTGGACCTGGATTTCATAATGGCTAGTGGTATCCTATGCCAATGAAATAAAATCTCATGCACAAATAGGAAGACTCATTAGCATAAACAAACAACACTAAGGGCAATCTGGAGGAAAAGCAATAAATGTGTAATCACAACAAGGAATCAGGGCAACCAGGCTTCATGAAGTCCTTCAGATTTGCCCTAGATCCAAGCTGAATTCCTACAATGTCTTTATCTAAATCATCTACCTGTAGTCATTTATTCTGGCTTTATAGAGAGAAATTTGCTGGTCAGTGCACTCAATGTACAGTGTGAGAGTTAGGCAGCAACCTGTCTTGCTCAGCAAAATTCATTAAGTATAAGAAATTCTAAAAGAAGAGAGGAAAACAATTATGTGGAATTTGGTGTGAATGTGCCCATTTGGAAGCGAGAAATTTTCCTCAAAATTAGAAAAAAAACTATGTTCAGGCATGTGACTTTTTTTATTTTAATATTGTTAGAAGTATCTTTGCACTGCAGGTTAGAGAGGTGATCTTATAGACTCCTGGTTTGACAGTAATGGCCCTATCTAGTTAGCTTGGAACTGGTTAAAAGGCCTCAGTACAAGGAGTGGTCTGACACTGTCCTCACTCCAGTACTGTGCTAAACTAAGGCATTTATACTGCTTTTTGGTATTATATTGCACACTACTATCTGGACTCATTAAGCCACCCGATAAGCTCCTTGTCCTTGATACCTGCATGTCACAGGGTGATCAAAGCTCTGAAACCAAAAGATCAATTCACACAGAAATTATTGTTTGAATCTCCATGAAGGATATTGAGTTGTACTATCCCTTTTCCAAGTAAAAACAGTATAGCTACTACAATTTCTGACCTCAGTAGTAAAGCTTTAGTTGCATGCAAACAGCTTAACATTCACAATAATGCATGCACAGTCACACGCAAATGCCTTCAGACATTAATTGTGCCTTCAGACATTAATTGGGCCTTCATAGCTTAGCTGCTACATTTCTAGACACCAGATGTTGTGGATGGCAGCACTCATGGACCACCCGGCTGGTGGCCGGGCAGAGGCACTCACATGGGTGACACAGGACAGCTGATGCACAATATGCCTCTGGCAGACTACAGGATTCCAGGGAAGGCCATGCAGACACCTCCATGACACATCTTCATGACACAATGTGGAGCCTGCCGCCTCCATATCATAACAGGCCCACGGAGGCACAAAAGTAAAGACCCAAATCTGCAACTGCAAGTAAATGCTTCTTGTAGTTTACTAACTGCTAGTTGGTTCACAGTTTCCAATTTAAATACTCCACTGAAGGACTCTACACGATGCACAGGCATGTTCTTACCTTGGTTTTGTATTGCTTCAGGGCTACAAGGTTAGAATGACATGACTAAGAGTAAACATGGAAGCAAGCACGACAACAATTTCATTTTTCTGTGTAGAAATTTGATATTTATTAGCTAGTTATTCATGATTCCTCTCTAACAATCTGTGAACACACATTCCCTGAACAAGAGCTCTCTGATTTATAAGGTTTGTCTTTTGATTCCAGATAGAGTCCTACTTGGATCAAATGTCAACAATTATCTGGTAATTAAGACAGTAAAAGTAGGTGATTTAAATTTTACTTTTGTACAATTATTGTTGGGATCTGTTAGAATGGAACCTTTCACTTACTAGAATTACTGAATAAAGTAAAAAAAATTATGAAGACTCTAATTTGACTTCATGACAAGAACAAGGGAACTAATTAAATGTGAAGAGTTGTTGATGACTAGTTAAGAGCTATAAGCAATGAGTTAAGTAAAATCCAGTGACAGGGAGTTTGTTTACAGATAGTTTTAATCCTGTGAGGAAAAGAGAATAAATAAGATTTTGTGTCATTCCTTTCAAGTATGCCAGTTACATACAGTGGCTCTTCCCCTCATCTCTTCTGTCAAATGGTACCTTTTTTAAACCATTATTGTTATACAAATTTAGACTGGAAAAGAGTTTCTGGGGTCTTGAGATCAAAGCACTTGTTTGAAACTGGGCTAACTAAAGGGTCTTGTTCACCTGAGTTTTCAATATCCCTAACAATTGAGCTTTCAGAGTTTCGTCTTTCTGAGTTTCTGAGCTGCTCTGGGCACCTGTTCAATGTTTCACCACTCATGGATGATGAATTTTTTCCCTGTGTCAGGTAAGATTTTCCCCTGCTGCAAAAGGCAGCTGTTGTGTCAACCTTTCACTGTGCAGTTCAGGAATAATGTCGCTGTCTTCTCTATAGCTGCCCTGTAGGCAGTTGAAGATGGCACTAAGTTCCTCCTAAACCTGCCCTGCTCCATATCCAGCAAATGCAGCTCCCTCACCCCTTCCCTGTACATCACTTTCTCCAGCTCTGAACATCCAAGTGGTCATGCACTGAGCACTCTCCATCTTCTGTTTCTTATTATGGGTGATGAGAGTAGCAACTCTGCAAATGGGGCTCCAGATTTGGTCTAATAAGTGCCACACAAAGGTGATTAATTCTTTCTTTTACCTTGTTGGGTGCAGTTTTACTAATGCAGCCCACTAAGTAGTTAACCTTCCTGCTACAAGGGCACACAGTTGACTTATATCTTACTTGATGTCTACCAATATCCCCTTGTCCTTAACTGCCCAACTTCTGCTTAGTTAGGCATAGCACAGCCTGTATTGCCACATCAGTTTATCCAACCTCTGCCACAGAACTTCAGTTTGTCTCCACTGAGGTTCATTTAATTTCTCCAGCTTGTTGAGATTGACGTGCATGGCATTTTTTCTTTTTCAGATGGATTCAATTTCTTGCCAACAGTCCTCATTTCTTAGAAGTCACAGAAGTCCAAGCCCTGACTGCAACATCAGCCATACAGACATATGTTGCCCTGCAAGATGCAGGCACCTGGTCATCTACCATTGACTGAGGCAATATATTTTTCTCCATAAACTATATTGAAAACCAAACTTATTATAAAATTTCTGTTAGAGAAAAAAATTAGTTTTTAATAATTTCCTTGCATAAATCAGTTGTTCTTGAGTATTTAATTCAGAGTGTATTAAACTTTTTGATGGTCTGTGAATAACTATGTCACCCCCTAAAGTTGTAAAGAAAAAGTGATAATAACTTTCTTAAATATTATGGTGACAAAAATTGTATTTTGACAGACATTTTTGCAAGTCTTTTCAGACAGCAGTATTGATACTGAATCCAAAAATGTTTGTTCTTACATCTTTTGCACAAGTTTTTAACTATAACAAAGTCTATGAATTTTAAGTAGGCATTCAGGTGGGCAGGAAATATACATCAACAATTGTTGAGCTCCAACCAATATCCGTATTTGCAACAGAGTCTTACTTGCTAAGAACATAGAAGTATGGCTTTAGAATCAATTTTACATTTGCCTTGGGTTTGTGCAGATCAAAGAATATGTATGATAAATATCTATATATTGAGGGGTTTTTTGCAAGACTATGGGACTAAAGTTTACCAGTGGTACTGACTGCCTTGAGGAACATTAGATGAGTTCCCAAACCCATGGACAGTGGCTGAGCTGCAGTAGTAGCTATTTTAAATAGCATGGTTTATTGGTTTGGTGATGGCCTGACAGTAACCAAGTCTATGTGAAGGTGTTTTGCAGTTTTCCTGTTAGCTTGTTAATTTTTGGCATGGAGACAGATAGTTTAATAATGTCTATCTAAATAAATGCATCTCTGAATAAAACTTTCAGAAAATAGAGGTTTATGTGTCCTAGATTTACATCACAATTTTCTTGGTAACAATCTAGTAAGTTTGGAAAGGCCAGTAATTATCATATAGAGGTTCTTTTGTTATAATAGCTACCGGTGTTATCACATGTTTTATTGTGATTGACTACGCTTGAAAGACTGTCTTGTATCCGTATAAAGGGATGTTTAAAACTCCACATCATTCACTTGTCTTTAATTATAACTTTCTTTATCAGTCCTGACTTGAAGACATCACTTTAGGAAAAAGAATTGTTCTCACTCTCATTACTCAGTATACTCCAAGTATAATAAGTACTATTTATGTTGATAATTCATGCTATTTGTATTTTCTTAGCCATATTTATTCAATAAATAAACTTCTGCCAAGGACTTATAGTTTTGATTTGTTATTAATAAAATGAAAATTGTATCCTCAGTATATCTTTCAAACACTACAGGAACAGAAAGCAGGCATGTTCTGCCTCAAAAACCTTAAGGTCTCTCTCTTTTGTTTCCTGTAAACAAAATTGTACATGTGTAAAGATAAACAAATTATAAATTAGCTCCATGGAATGAGCTGTAGAGTTCAAGCATGCTAGAGACACTTCTTGAGAAAACAAACCTGCTATATATAAATAACTGCTGATTTTTAATGAATATTTATATGTATATATACATATGTTTTACTGGAGTTTCAATTTGAGGTCTTAATTTTTAGGAGAAATGTAAATGTACACAGTTATTTTTTTCTTCCTTCTTGGTTTGTTTTCTTTTTTTCAGATTTGGTCCCAAGATTCTGGTCTGTTCACATCTCTGCTACACTCCTTTCTAGAAAACCCACATATAAGTGCATGAAAATTTCCTTTACCTCCACTCAAAATTCTCCCTCTTCCACCGTCCAAATTAAATAAATCAAGGAACGGTTCTTTCAGCAGCTCATGTTGTGTATTGACCTTAATGGTATCTGGGCTTCTGGCATGGCACAGGTGAAGGCGACACTGTAGCTGCTGCTGTATCCAGTCAGTAGACAGGATTACAAACTGCAGTGGCCGAGGTGAAGAGGTTAAAGACAGCAAGAAATCAGCCTATCTTCAGTTTTTCTGGTGCTGCCAGTCCTGTCTAGCCACAGAGGTAACCTGGGTTATTGTGATAGATGTATCCTCCTAAAGTGTAACAGTTCAGTGGTATATCTACTGACCTTACCTATATTAAGCATATCAATTACATTTTGGTCCCAATCAGTAGGAAAAAGAGAGCAGCAATATTTTTTGAAACCAAACATTTTAAGGGAGTTTGGATTCCTGGATCTTTCCAAGGATGGATCACAAAATTCTCTCCTCATCTGTTTCATAGGCACAACCTCAATGTAAGAGAATTTTGGAGGTTCCATTGTATTTTTACTCTAAGAGTCAATTATTCTCTCATCATATCTGACTTTGATTATTATGGATGGCTTTTCCAAAACTTAAAAAAAAAAAAAGGCCCTGCTTTAATTTAGGGATCGCTATAAACTCTACAGATTTGTGTGGACCAGACCTTGTCCCTCTGGATGCAGCCTCTGCCATAAAGGTGACTGAAGCAGGGCTTCAGCAATTAAGTAAGACTAGAACGATAGTTTTCCCTGCCTGTCATCAAATATCGAAACAAAAGGAGAATAACATAAAAAGGAAAAAAAGAATCATTTTTTTTTCTAAATCAGAAGTATTGCATATTAATCTACTCATCTGCTCTAAATGAAAAAGCAGGGCCTGACTGAAAAACAACAGCAAAAAGCCCTCAGTGTTTGCCGCGCAGAAATCAGCATGTGATAAAATGAGGTCAATAATAGGCAAATGGCTGCAATAATACTAAATAAAATGATAATGAGATTTCACCTGTAATATGGGTTTGAGGATGAATTTTCCTGTATTAAGAAAATCATTGCCACACCAGAGGTTAGCTAGACATTGAAAAAAACAGTCATATGAAAGTGGAGACAAAAGATTAGGGTAACATAGCCAAGGAAATATGCATGAAAAAGAAAAATATTCAAAAATATCTGCATCTGTGAAAGGCAGACATTGATTACTCTTATTTGCAATGATATAAGAGCAATGGGACCACATGATAGACCTGAAAAACAAAGAGAAAATAAATAAAAAATAATGTATATAAAAATAGATATAGTACTTGTTGCCAGAGAAAATAAGTAGAACAAAGAAACTGGTGACCAGCTATTTGTAAAATTAATAAGGGACTACTTACAGAGTTAATTGCAATAAATATAACATTAATTGGTGAGGATTGATAAATTTTCATATTTAAATCTCCTGTCTCCTGCTAATTTTCAGGCTTAAATGTCCCACCTAACAGTGGATTGAGACTAGAGGCAGGGACAGGCTACCCTATGCTGTCTACTACAGGCTACTATAGCCTTCCTTGGAAACATCTTTTGTTAGCCCACATTGGAACAAGAAATTAGATCTGAATTTGAAATCTGATCAGTTTTTCTGATCTTGTAATCCTGCCTTATATCTTTCTATGCTAAGCTAAATTACTTAAAACTATCTGAGGATCTGTCTCTCAGAATCATAAAGTTAAAGGAACAAAAGATTAAACAGCCCATACACAAACTTTCCAAATATGATTGATTCTTTTATAAGTCAACTCAAAGTCTTATGAGTTTGCTTTTCATTGTAGGAAAAAAAAAAAGGATGGAATTTGAAGATTCTATTCTATAAAGCCCTCTGAAGAGCATCACAGTTCTGTGCAATAATCTATAACTGTATTTTCATTGTAGATATCTTTTATTTTATAGTAGCATTTTATATTCCCTTGAGTCATGAATCAAGCACCATAGGCAAGATTCATCTGCTGAAGATGAAAAGAAGCAGACAACATCCCCCTGGAGTCTGTAGCTGATATTCTGCTTCAAACATAGAAATTGAGTAGTTAACTTCCCAGAATGAAAACAACTTATTTAGCACTATTATGCACAATTATTCTCTCTTATAAACTGAAACTGACAAACCAAAGCCTTTGTATGTTCTTGTGAGATGCAATTTTCTGTACATGGATATGAGTGTTCTTGTGTGTGTGTATTTTGAATTTTTTGTCTAGAAGCAGGGTGTTTGCAGTGAAATATTTGTATTGTCTTTGGTAAAGATGGCTTTACATCTCCTTCCTCCTTATTCTATCAGATGCAGTTTAGATTAATGTATTCAAAATGAGAGGTTTCACAAATCACTATCACATGTAGCCTCAGTCAGATTTATTATAATTTCCAACACTCAGTCAAATAAATTAATGCTTCTGCTAATAGTCCAATGAATAGATCTATCAGCCCAGAAGCATAGTTATTGGAGCTGGCTTGGGACTTCCAGTTTTCAAACCAGCTGGAAAAGGGGCTATCATACAGAAAATATTCTGAGACTCTGGGAAAAGATATATAGAGCGCACTGTGTCTTTGTTTTCCCCTAGCAGCTGCTTGCAGAGTGGTAACGCAATCTCAGAGGAGTCTGTCTGCCATTTCACTTGTAGGGTGACTGCAACTATCACAGCTGCTTCAAGTGTGATAAATACAGAGTAAGGGGAGGGTACAAAGTTAATGCTTCAGGGGTATAACTGGAAAAACTGTAGAAGCAGTCATAGAAAATGCAGAAGCATAAAAATGCAGAGGCCTCTGAGCAGACTGGTTGCTGTGGGAAAGTAATCTCTCTAGAAATATGTGTACCTAATGATGATGTGTGGAACATGGCATGTTTTCAGTACTAATTTACTCCGAGATACCAATTTTTCTGGATGTTTACTTATGTGGTGGCTGACAAGCCATATTTCAGTGTGTAAAGAAACCACTACAACCTGAATAATTCATTTCTGTATTCACAAATTATTCTGGAATATAATACAAAGCAATCTGGGAAAAAACAAACAAACAAACAAACAAAACCCCAAACCAACAAAACACCAACATCAGCAAGCTTAAAAGATACTTTTTCAATTTATAGCTTTTTCTATAGAAATTATCATCATCTATCCTATAGAAATGCTGTGTATTTCAAAAGATCAGTGCCTCAGACAAGTGCTAAAATAACATATTTATTTCTGGGTTAAACAAGATTTCAAATCCTGCCATTACCTACTATGGAGAGATGTTTGGATAAAAAAAGAAGAAAAAAAACCTTTTAAAATTAATTCCATGTAGTTTGAAGGCTCTCTATTTGATTTATAAAAATGACCTTGCTAGAATGAAGAGCTTGGACTACTGTCTTTAACGTGCTTTGTTCTCCAACTGGGATTCTAATGTATGATAAAAAAAAAAAAACAAACAAAAAAACCACCCCAAACCCAACAAATTAGTAGAGAAAGTTGCTTGTGTTTACTAGGCATGGATTGTGTCATTTAAACCATTTCAACATTTTGTGAAAATTCTCTCTCTCAGTCTTAGTTTTGGGAGTACCTAATCATACTCCCTCTCCCCTCAGCATAATTCTAAAATGTCATGTTAAAAATATATCATACTGATGTTTATGAAGGTCAGTAATCATTTGAAGAGTTTGCTTCCCAGCACTGCTGTTCATTTACTATAGAATTAAAGCTCAATAATGCTTTCCACAAAACTCATTCTAAGTATTGTGTAGTGTGCTGACCTTAATTGTTTACTTTTCCATCAATAATGTTGTCTCTTTCTCTTGAAGATCCTCAAGCCTATTGTAAATATCTGCAATGAATAAGCAGAAATCTCAAATCAAGTGAATTCCCTTAGCAAAAAGGTTTAGATAAAAGGTTGTGAAGGGGAGTTCTGAAGTAACATTTTGAAACATGCCTTTGCTTCTAGATCTTATCTACGTGTGGTATCCTTTGCATTTGATCTTCTAATTCACTTTTTCTTCTCCCTGCCCATAATAGCTGACATTAGTTACCTACAATCCAGAATCAGTACATAAACACTTGTTTCCTCATGCTCAGGCAGTATTGGAGAGACTTCTACCACAAACTGACACGAATCTCTTGGAAATATTCAAAAGGAAGGACTGCCCTGTGGTTGTTGATCATTGCCCCAATAACCTGGGTATTAAAAAAAAAAAAAAAAAGAACGAGCACCCTTATTTTTTATTCAGTTCTTTTTACCACCTCATAATTTAAGGGAAATAGAACAGCTTGATCATAGTAAGTACATTTTATTAACAATTGCTTGAACTCTTAAAATTAGGTAGGAAACACTTTTGACAGATGGTGCAAACCTCTTTCCCCTTGAAAAAAACTGTTACTGAAAGCAAAAAATATTAAAGGTCATTTTGTTACCACTCTCTCTTGTGCACCAGATGTCACACTATAAGCAGAGAAAGCAGAGAAAGTTACTGCTTCTTTTCTCTAGGACGTAGAAGAGACATTTTAAGGTCACAGTAACAAAATCCAGCAGGCAGACATGATCTCAGCTTTATGTCAGGCTGGAGAAGTTTCACTTTTCATCACAGAGATCCCCACTAAACAGCCCTTTGCTAAGAACAGTTAGGCTTTGCAAATGTAAGTCACTCTATGATCAATGAGTCAGAGGTGGACCAGGCCCCACAAGCATGGGTAGCTGCAGTTAATGAATAGGTGGTGTTTGGACCCAGAAGACTTAAACCCACAGACTTCCACTTTAACATAAAGAACTTAATTAAAAGTCTGTTTTGTATTCAGAGTTAGTGAAAGAGAAATGTATTATCATATGTATTATTATCATATATATTATGTATTATTATCATATATATTTTAATTACAGAATGTATATAACATGTATGTTTCAAAATTACAGTCTGGATGCTTCAGACCAACCAAGTATTTTCAAAATAGTGTTGTCAGGCTGTTGGGTTGGATTCTTGGCTGATGTAAATTGCCATCTTTTCACTGAAGTCACCAGCTTTATGCTTACTTAAACCTATTGGGGATTTGGTCCTATGCCAGATTAATGCAAATCACTTAAAGGATTAATTTTAGTTTAAAAGTGTCAAATATTATTTTTGGTTCAAAAAGATAGTCATGAGTCTGACAGGTTTTGACAACAGAAGTTAATTACAAGCAACACATGATGAAACAGAAGCATGAACATCTGATTTCTGCAGACTCTAGAGGCTGCACAGTTGTAAACGAAGCACAGTGAGAAATCACTCAGCCAAAATGCATAAGAGAATATCTCAATTATGAAACTAACAACAAAATCTTTTCTATACAGTTAGTTATCAAAACAAATTACGAGATTTAACTAAGGCACAACAGACTACAGTTTTTTAACCTGCAATGGATTGAAAAAAAACACTAGATGTTCTCTGTCCTGGTCCATTGAAATATTTGTAGTTACTTTGCTTGGAAACTTGACCCCCAAAATGTTTATTTGGTGGTGCAGATACTTTGAAGTTAACAATGGATAACTATTAGTTTTAGCAAAAGGAGAGCAGAAAATGTCCTATTTTTCATTTCCTGCTGTTCCACAAGGCTGAGACAGTAGGTATCTAACTCACTGGCTTGTATCTTGGAAGAAAGTGGCCTTAGAAGTATTTTTATAAATTCAATATGTGTGTCTGTGCATTTGCGTATGTGTGAATACACATGCATTTGTATATACATGTTACCTTTAGAACTCATATAGTTTCATGGCACTACTTATCAAGGGCAGTCCTAAGATGATCAAAGCCACAGATTCAACTTTTTGGACTTCCTTTCCACAAATTTTGTTAAAAACTAATTGCATATGACAGTAATGTAGTATAAAATTTCTTTATCTCAGCCAAAAAAATGAAATTATGTCAATGCTCCTTAGGGGAAAATCAGCAAAGACTATTCTAACAATGATTCTTAATACTTCACTTATTTGACCACAAAGCCAAATCTCAGGCCCTTAAGGCCAAGGCTCTATTGACCGGAGCAGCCTCATCCGGGGCTTCCCCATGTATGTTTCCCACCCATGGGTCCAGGGGGTTAAACAGTCCTGTCTTCAGCAGCACTGCCTTGCTGACTGGATGTCCCTGGCTGACAATTCTACCTCACCTCATGTAGTATTCCCCAGTCCCTACTCTGGTTCTGTGGAGGCTCCCTGGGCTGTTCCCTACTTGGTGGGGTAGTGTCCTGATGGGGGCAATGCCCTGCCTGGGCCATGGCCACAGCCTGGCTTCCACTGAGCAGCAGCCACCTGTGCCCTGGCAACAAGGCAAAGGGAATAGGGGACATGCACAACAACCCCTATATGGTGGGGTAATAAGGAAAGAGAACATAAAATAACAGAGGTAGAATTTTATTCATATCTTTTAGTAGATGTTTAGGGACAGTTTCTTGAATATTCACACTAGATGGCCAGCATCTGAGGTCTGGACTAAGATCTAAGAACTAATGATTGCATTTTCCAGACTGGAGACTGCATCTCTTGGTCTACCAGATTAGGAAGAACAGAGCAATACAGATTTTTAGGCAGTGCTTATTCCTGAAGATTTCAGCATGATTCTAGCTCCTAAAACGTTTATTTTTGTCTGTTTTCTTAACAGCATGTGTATGGAATGGTGTTCTTACAGGCGTTCAGCAGCTGACAAAACGTGATTTATAATGATAAAATATCTTAATTTATCAGTCTTATAGCTAGGTAAGATGTTTCCTCCTGTGATTCAGCAGTTATCACTTATATTGTGAGACATAAAGTCAACTCCCTCAGCTGTTATCATTTTATGGTAACTGCAGATAATTCAGATATATGATGATGTCATACTTACTTATTAAATTTATTGGATTTTTAAAGGTAAACAAACATCTGTCATTCTCCTAGTCATTTTATTTCTTTTCCACATTACTAACTTAAAAAGAAGAGGCATTTTAAAATCTTTATTTAAGCAGAAAATCTCTTGTTGAATTTTTATTCCTATTTCTGTGGGATTTTCTTCCTTGTTTTCTCTCTACATTTGTCGAAAAGGAATAACTACAACATAATGTGGTGAGTTTCCTTTAGAACCATGCTCCAGGCCTGTTTTTTTATGTCATTTATTCTTCCACCCTTGACATTGATGTTGCAGTGTAAAGGAACTTAAGCAGAAGGTAAATACCATGTATTTTCACTCTAATATCCTTTCACATTGCTAAAGCACAATGATATGATCCTAAGGTATGTGAGAATCAATCTCTGTGAATCAAATTAACATTGATATAAAAAAAAGACTGTTATGTATAATGTTCCTATATGCCAAAAATATGGTGGTCAGAACCTTTTGATTCCAAAATACAAAGATTATGTACTTCCTATAATAGTATTAATAAAATCACTCTTAGTAAATGAATACAGCACATAGTAATTGGTATGTCATTCTTTCCATGGAGTGGTCATGAGAGTGGGACAATTGTGACCATGGATAGTACTAAAAGTTATCCAAGAAAATGTACTTTTCTCTTGGGAATTATTTCTCAACCTAGAGAAATATTGAATTTTAAATTTATTTTTTATGTACGCTCAAGATTACTCAGTCGACAGAAAACTGGGTGAAAATGAAGAAAAGTAGGAAATGTGATATTTTATGAAGTTAAAATACAAAAAAATCCCCTTTAAAGTAATTTTGCTAAATATTTTTAAGTTATTCATAGTTATTCACCATGTGATAAACTAACTTCATGTCCAAAAAAATTAAAGAGCTTAAATCGAACATCGGGGCGGGGGGGAAATGCGTAACTAGAGTAACATCTCATAAAATGAGAAAGAAGAGCAAAAATCCAGAAAATATTGATAGCTATAGATGAAGCCATATTCTCTAAGCTACGGTGGCAGCACAAGTTATTAATGGCAGAGCTATGAATGAATAAAACAGTTATTGTAACTATAAAAAGTATGTTACTGCTACAAGACACTCATTTTATTTATTAGTTATGCATAAAGTGTGATTTTAAGGATAGTTTTACTGTCTAATATTATTTAGCAGCATAAAAAAGGAAATATTTGTGAGCAGAAATGTCATGAATGCTCATTAGCTCCTAAGTGTTTTCCTAGAATGATGCACCTAGAATATATTAAGCTAATGTTTTCCTGCATCTGTTTATTCTAAAACACAAAGAGCAGGTAGTAAAACTCTGGTGAGATATTGTACCTTTTGTGCTACCTATTGCTACACTATTAGATACAATCAAGAAAGAAAGTAGGACAAAATTTATGAACAAAGTTCAACCTCTATAAAAAGTGAAATGTTTTTCTTGTAACTTAATTTATGTTGTTATTGAAGAATAAAGATATCACTTGAATTCTCTCCCAGGCTTCCAAAAACTTCTCTTTCTGTGTCATGTGAACTGTGTGACAGAAGTGCAGAAGAGCAACACCTGAGATAGGTTTAAGTAGGATTATTTTACATAACCTTTTCTGACAGCTGAACCTGAGTTTCTGCTTGTGACTTTTTACCTCACATGACTCACCACTTGTCTGTTATGGCAACAGAGGAAAATGATTGTCATGTGTCAGAAGTCAACGAAACATTAAGTATGTTAGGAAAATTATAGTTTTTATAAAATTATTGATTTATTTCTTTACTCTGGCGCAAGTGTCATTAAGATCCATATTTTCCAAAGCATCACTTTAGGTGCAGTTTTCTACTAGCAGTCAATTAAACCGGCAATTTATATAGACAGATATCCATGTGATACAATTTGTGCAAGTACATATCCTTGGTTTTACCTGTAGGCACAAAACTATGCCTGCCAAACTGAAAACTGGCTGACATAATTTAAAATAGTCTGTAGAAATGGAATCATTACATGCTAACTAAAAAGAAAACTTGAGGACATTAGTGTGTTCAGGTTGGGAGGTGAGGAGAGCAGAGGTGGAGAAAGGAAGGATAATCTCCACTTCTAAATAGGGAGACAGCTGTCACAGGAATTGCAAGTGTAACGGCAAGGATTTTTAATAAGTCTATTAAATCAGAAGAGGTGGCAATCACAGTTTCTAATTTCTAGATCCCATCTTTTCTATTTTCTAACTGTATAAAAACCTGTTTAGCTAAGATGTGCAAAGCTTTAGGGCGAATTTTGAAGAAACAATCTAGAAAATATGCAATCAAATGGAGAGTTAAAGGAATATATAAAAAAACCTCATTAATTTCTTTCCTATAAGTATTGCAAATAAGAAAAATATAGGAGACAATTCTGATTCAATTTAATATTTGGCATAATATTGCACAGGGAAAGTATTAACAAAATTAAGATCATGCAAACCTAGACAAAAACTGACAAAGATGGTGAAAAAGTGGTTCTAGGGAAGATAAAGCTTTGCTCTGCTGAAAAAGCAGTAGGACTTAAGGAATGTTTTTTATGAAATCACCAAAGTTGAAGGTTTGATATATTTAGTACTCAAAGTGATGAATATAAATAGTAGGAGCTTGATGAGCAAACATACGGGTAATGACTTTGGTAGGCAATAGAACAAAAGCATATTAGGAACTGGAATTAAATTTAGTGTATAAGGTCAGGCTATAGCATAAAGTTGTGCTATTAGAGCCTAAAATCCCTTTTCTCAACTGTTCTCATTTACAAAGTGAGAAAAAGTAAATGTGTCTGAAGTTTAAAGGAGAAAGAAAAATAAATTTATGAATATTATTAGCCTTCTATGTGATGATTATTATATGCTTGTAGAAATTAGACATAACTATAAGGGGCTTATCAAATAAACTAATTGCCAATAAAGAAATACTCACTGATAAAATTGTGTACAGTGCTGGCTATGTGCATTCAGTGAAGATTGACTCATATTGAAATATGTGGAACTTTGTGTGTGGGCTGAAGGGGAATTCTGTTGAGAGTTTGCTTTCTGGAATGGCACAAGAATGCCCCAAAATAAATTTCTTTATTTTTCTTTTGTGCTCCTATTCTGTTGGTTAGTTACATAATTCACTATTTAAAAAAGGTACTTCAAACACATAGTATATTCTCTTGTGTTTGACTTACCATTTTCATATATGGATGAGCCTTAATAGTAGCTTGCTTTCCAGATAATTCCTGGAGAAAGTCCTCATGCTACTTTTATCTTCCAACAATTTTTCAAATGAGGAAAACATAAGGACTAATAAAATATCTAAATTTATTAGTTTAATTATTGTTAAGAATGAGTAAAATATAATCTGAATCTGGAATAATTTAAATTTTAGAACTTCCTAGCCAACAAATGAAAAAAGAGCAAGTCAAGAGTAAGTATTATCCCCCTGTCCTGGGTTGAGCTGGCAAAATGCCAACTGCCCAACACAGAGTGTCAGAGTCTCTCTCCTCCCCTGCCAAGAAAAGGGAGAAAGGAAAAAACCTCTAGAAACGCAAACTAGGTTTAAACTCAAACTAATTGTGTATATATATGTGTGTGTGTGTATATATATATACAGAAGAGAGAAAATTAAGAGAAAACTACAATATAACACACACACAAGATAGAAACAACAAAAAATAACTCCCCACTCCCCATCGAACACAAATCCCACCATTCTAACTACGAATCATTCTGGAGAACTCAATTCCCCAGAGACAGACGCAAGCAGAGAGAAGGACTAAGAACAAACATTTTACTTCCCTAAGATAACATGGTGGGAAGCCGGTGCCAGGCCTGGGCCTCTCATCCCTCCTGGGATGGCACAGTGTGTCCTTCTGGGACTAAGGCAAAGACCAAAAGAGACAGAAGCTCCTCCTCTCTCTCTTTTTATACATCTTGACATTTCTTGATGATGTCAGATGATATGAAATACCTCTTTGGTGGCTTAAATCAGGTGATGCTTGTCCCTTCTGATCTATGTCACATCCTTTGGGCCTGCTAAGGCCTAGCTAAAACTAAAGTCAAAACTGCCACAACCCCCCTAAAAGCACTATTAAAATCCTATCCCATCTGATAGGCTCATTGCATTATTAAATTACACTTTGCAGGATTCTATAATCTAGTGTCATAAACAGACATGTTGTTACTTTAAGTTCCATCCTACAGTTAAGTGGCCCTGTAATTTATTCCAAGCTTAATTTTATATTGTTACACTGTGCTGTGTAGTTCCCACTGTTTCTGCTGCAATTTTTCCAGATATCTCACCATTCAAGTGACTTAAAATTTTTGTCTGAAGTCCAACCTTAATTATTAATGTCCAGCTTGTGCTCATCTGCCAACATTGTCGTTTCACTTCTTCTGATGTGCTAATGTTGTTTGTTTTGCTTTTGGTTTTGCTCTACAAGGCAAGTTTCTCCAATGCCTTCTCCTAAAACACTGTGAGGTTTTCTCTTGCGAGATGTATGACAAGATGCTCTGTAGCTCTTCAAGGGAATAAGATATTGACCTTTCTCATCACGTTGAAATCATTTCTATAATGGAGGTTTTGTAAAAAGGAGACATATTTAAAACACTGAACCCAGGGAAATGTTAACCAGTAAGTATTTGCTCATATGCTCATCATGCAGGAAACATAATGCTTTTGCTTACAACATGAAAAAAAAAATCATACTTCAAATGGGAACACTGCCCCTTTATTTTGATATATAAGCCAAAAAAAGGGGTTTGTTTCCCACACTGACATTATCTAAGTAAATGTGAAGATAGTTACCTTACCTTACCCTACCTTACTCTGACCCTGTTGTTGAGGCCATATTTATGCTGCTGTACTGCATCTTTCTTTATCCTAAGGCCATTTTTCTTTTTGCCAAAATTGGGCTATTAGCTACAAATGGAAAACAGGTCAGAGAATGAGCCCCAAATGGGAGTGCTCCTTCCCCACTGCAGGTATATAGGAAGAAATAACTGTGTTTTGCCCAAGTTCTGTATAATTCTGTGATGCCCTTGTGCATTTAACTTTTACTGCCCCAGGGCACTACAAGAAGGTCTCCGTGCCTGTTACATCTGGACTGTGGACAGACTGTGTCATTACAATATTGCCCTGCTGTCCCTTTGGATTCTTTGGCCAGTGATGCATTTAGAGATTTCAGCCTATCAAAAGTAATGACCAGAGAGATTCAAAACTAGAAGGAGCAGGAAGGAATTACAGGCAAGTAGGAAAAGGAACCGCCAGGGGAAAAGCACCTTGTTCCCAACACCTAGGTGCTAACTCTTTTCTCCCAGATCCCTTGGTTTCCTCATCAAATGAAAGGTGGCCCAGGCATATGTACCACCTCACCCTGCTCAGCCACTCACTGTTTCTTTGTCCTTTCATCAAAAAACAGTGCCTGAGGACTGGCTCATTGTGATGACACTTTATAGATAGTGGGTTCACATGTCTGTTTCTCTTACAGCAGGAAAATCTGTCTGCAAAAGTTCAAAGATGGGGCTGTTGAGCACAACCATTTACAGACTGGAGAGCTCTGAATGTGGGAGCCCAGGACTGCCTGATTCATATGGCTATATTCTCAGGGTGCTTGAAATATCACAGTTCTTTGCTTTTATATGATAGTTTAACTGGAGACCTCCAAGTTTAGAAGTTTAGTCATGGATGTTTTTACACAAGGAATGGCACAGAATTCAATTCCCAAGACTGTGCAGGCAGACTTTGCAAGTCTTGTAGCAGAGGCAGTGGAGGTAGAGTTTCAAAACAGAAAATTAAATCATAGAATAGAATATTCTGAATCGGAAGGGACCCACAAAGATCATCAAAGTCCAGCTCCTGACCCTGCACAGGACCACCCCCAAGTCACACCATGTGCCTGATGAAAGCTTGAACTCTGTCAGGCTGGGTGTTTTGACCATTTCCCTGAGAAGCCTGTTCCAGTGCCCAACCACCCTGTGGGTGAAAAACTTTTCCTGGTATCCATATGTGTGAATTGTGGCCTATGCAAATGATCATATTTCTCTCCTTAACAGTCATTAGAAGTTTAGTTCCTATCTACGCACAAAGAAACATAACTACAAAGGAAAACAGAAGTAAAAGCAAAACAACCAAAAACATTAATTTCACATTAATTTTCTCTATTTCAAAACAAATATGCAAGGATAAGCTACACCTCTATATTACAGGTAATTCATATGGATGGCTCTGTGGCCATGAAGAGTTCTGTCTCTAGTAAATCTAGTGTGATTTTCTTTTAGGTAATGTCAGAAAATCAGTTAATAGTGTTAATGGGGAAAAAAATGTATGAAATGGTATTCATAAGTTTAAATTACTGAAAAGTATTACTGAGATTCTGTATGTGAGTACAAGGAAATAATAAAGAAATTTGCTTATAACACTAAATGCTGTGTTGTAATAGAATTTGTTATTTCATAAGTATCTTCTGTTTATTCAATAAATAATATCACACTACTTGTCACATCTTGTTATGGGCATTAGTATATGGCACACAGCTGCAAAATGTAAAAGCTGGAGTATGCAGACTGAATCCACACCTAATAACCTGTATATTTTGATAATTAAAGTACTGAATTACAAATGGAATCATAGGCAAAAAGTGGTGTCTCCATTTTCATTTAACAAGATTCCTGAAGTACTCATGAGATTCATAAGAAATTAGAAGATATCTGAAAAGCTAGGATTTGTTATAATGGCCAAGATATTATGTGGATTAGAGGAATTTGAATGAACAATCCCTTAGCTCATAAAAGAAAATGATAAAGGGCAAAAATGAGCATTAACTATTCAGTGGTCTTGGCCATGTTCTGTACTGCAGTTACATCAAATTAAAAGTCACTCACTTGTTCATTTAACTAAATACAAAAAACCCACAGCAGCCAACAACATGAAACCAAGTGTGTTAAGGTCTAAAAACCAGGATGTTCTTGAAAATGAAGCTATTCAAAGTGCATCTAAATTTTTTCATGACACTGGTCTAGTTAGAGACTGCTCTGTAGCATTTTTTCTTCTATGTATTTCCAGACCAGTTTAAATGCAAGGTTTGGGGAAATACATTTGGTACAAAGCAGTCTCACAAAGGTTATATTAGATGTTTGAAAAGTATAATTGAGCTTTGCTGTCAAGTTTTGCATCAACTATTACTTCTTCCCACTTAACTAAAAGTAATACTGGTGGTACTTCAAATTAGTTGAAACATGGAATAGCGACTGAAATGCTGTACTTTCCAAGCAAAAAATAAATATATTGCAGCATACTTAACTTACACTGCCTTTAATTGGAAGACATCTAGGGACTACTTGTCTCCTTGCCTTAGAGTGCTTCAGAGGGCAGCAGAACGCTGGACTTTGTGACTTCTGCATAAAATGAAGCTAAAAGAAGTAATGTAAAGGTGAAAAAAATTCTTCCTAAAGGTCAGTGGAAACCCTTCTGTCCAGGACTTCAGTTTGAGCCCTGTCAGGCTGTTACAGAAATGGTTATAACTTGGTCATAGTAAATATTTATCGGGTACTTACAAAAAACTGTTTCCTGATGTCTGTCTAAAGATATCAGCAGAGTCCATGGCAGTTTTTCTGTTACAAAATATGGCATAAAATTACAAAAGAAAGCCATAGAAAATACTTGATATTATACTAACATATTAGTAAAATGCTTATACTATCTTAGATGTTTATTCCCAGACAAAAACACTGGGAAAAAACTCAAAAACTACTTCCTAATTAAGACTTTCTGTTGGCTCAGAACCCATTACCTGTTATTGCAGTTCTGAATTGTCAAGTATGTCATGCAGCTGAAAAGGCTGTCTATCCCCAAAGAGCACATAAAGTCTGGATAAGTAACCAAATCTTTAACAACAACAACATCTAAGTGAAATCTCACAAAAAGGAAAGAAATGAATAGGTTTCGTTCGGACAAGACTTGTTCAAAAAACTAAAATATACAGATTATTAATTGCAATTATTTGTTGACTCATGTCTACTGATAGAAAGAAGAATCAAAATACCAGACTATGCTATGATATGATAGGTGACATGATATATGATATATGATATATGATAGATGATAGATGATATATGATATACGATATATGATATTATTGATATATGATATGATATGATATGATATGATATGATATGATATGATATGATATGATTGATATGATATGATATGATAAACATGTTTTGGATGGATGGATGGATTTATGGGGGATGGAGAAATAGATGTAGCAGAGAGATACAGAGAGAGAGAAGTGGTTTACTTATACCTTCTACATGGCGTGGTTATAGATTTCATTTCATATACTATCATCATTACTTGTCACTTTAAAGAAATGTCAAGTGTTTACATATCTTCTTTCTTGAACATCATCACTCGACAGAGCCCTGTTCCCCATGGGTTAGCTGTGTCAAGAACAACATTCAAGCACAGAGTCCAATATTCTAAAAAAGGCAATGAACAAAAGAACAAACTGGCAACAATCAGTCTTTTGGGTCTCCTTTCTGCAAATTTTTATGGTTTTTTTTTCTACTTAATTAACTGAATCTGACTGAGTAAAGGCTACTGCTCTATAGTATTTGCAGCTTTACTCCTAAGTGACAAGTAGGACTGGTGAGCCAATGAAGAACCCCTGAAGAATGGCATAATGTTACTACTGCCTGCCAAACCAGGAAAAAGGCATATGGGGAAGACTATTTCTTTCAGCAACATGACTCTAACTGTTGAAAAGACAGCTAATGTGTAGATATAACTTTGTTGTGGGTGACCCCTGGTAGGCAACTCAAGCCCACACAGCTGCTTGCTCATAGCCCTTGTAGTGGAATAGGACAGAGGGTAAGGTAATATATGATATTATAAAGTACATTAAAATAATAAAAATAAGGGTACAGATGAGAAAATTTGTGTATTCAGATAAAGACAGTTTAATAGGTAAATCAAGTCCTGCATGCACAAACTGTCATGATGTCCAGCAGTAAATGAGGAATTAATCCATTAATTCCCATGGGCAGGCACATGTTTAGTCATTTCCAGGAAAGCTGGATTTCACCACACATAACAGATACTTAGGAAGACAAATACTGTAACTCTGAACATCTCTCCTTCCTCTTTATTCCCCACAGCTTCGATTGCTGTGCATCCTGCCATATGTTATCCGACATCCCTGTCATCAGCTGAGTCAGCTGTCCTGTCTGTGCCCCCTCCCAAATTCTTTTGCACCCTCAATCTCCTCAGTGGAGGGGCGTGTCGAGAAGCAGAAAACGCCTTAACTCTGCATAAGCACTGTTCAGCAATAACAAAAACATTCCTGTGTTATCAATACTGTGTTCATCACAGATCTCAAACATAGCAATGTATGAGCTGCTATGAAGAAAATTACTCTCTACCATTGAAAACAGGTATACAATTGCATAATATTTATATAGATGTAGAGAGAAGCAGTGAGAGTTATACAGATGCTTTTTTTTCCACTTCAATCTTTCTGGACCCTGGGCTAAACTGAAAAGGGAAGAAAGACTATATTGAAAAGGCAAAGTAAATACACACAGTGAATGATGTAATAGTTCTATGGAATGATGTTTCATAGAAGAAAGTTTAGGAGGGAGAACAATACAAAACCAATGAGGAATTTCAATGCTAGAAGACTAAAGGAGTCCAGTTTATATCAACTGTGATAAACTTAGGAAGTCTGTTTAACCTTACTGCAGCTAGAATGTACAACTTCAACATAGAGAACTGTATAGTTGGCAGTAACACCCTGTTGTTCAATATGCATCCATATGCTGCTCACAGAGACACTGAAATACTTAGAAATTATGGAGGTAGATGCAGTAATAGAACATGAACAGTCAAATATTTGAAGATTCGATTGCTCAAATGTCATTTTTTGTAGCCACATCTGTCAGTTTTTGTTTGGTGGTGTACAACCCAAAACTTACTTATATGAAGCATTAGTGTATTTAATGACTGGAGAATGTCTTTAATGTGAAGTTGCAGATAGTAATATAGAACTCACAGATAAAAGTCTCCAAAAGGGTATAAAAGGAAGAAAAAAACAGCCCAGCTGACAGAATAGCCCCTCAAAACTGTCAACAGACTACATGAATTCAGACCACAAAAACTGAAAAACCATTTTATAAATTTCACGAGTAAAATAATGAAACAAGCTGGAAAAAAATCAATCTTCATCAATTTTTTTTTTCAGGAATGCAAAAGGAAAAGTTTCAAGTCTCTTTAACAAAAAAACTGAGAAGAAAAAATTTCCACTACCCCTTAAGCTGACTAGAATAAGTTGAACCAATATGTGATTGCACACCAGATAGGATTTAAGGAGTCAATATGAATAAAATAATTTTACTACATGCTAATAGTACTTAACATGGAGAAATATATTGAGAATATTTCACTAGACAGTGTTTCATAGGTATGCGCATCTTAAGTAATAGGAAGAGATATAGACTTTTGCTGACAAACCCTTTAAGAAAATAAAATAGGACAAGGATGCATAATTTCTAACATATACAAATTGTATGCTATAATAAATAAGAATTGCAAAAACAATGCTAAGGGAAGGTAGAAGGTCTAGAGTTAAAGGAGTAGAAGTAGCCAGTGAAGGCAAGCAAGGAGGAAAGCAATGATAGACTTTTAGAACACACAAAGCTTGGCTTATATTAGTCTCTGTTCAGTAGGACTCAAATGTATTTTGTTCTGTGGTTATAAACGCAATAATTTTTAGCTAGAATCCATCCAAACAAATTTATTTAAAAATAACCCTCAAAACTGTCAGTGATTTTCAAAATTCCTTTTGTCTTCTTTATTCTACCTTTTATAATATATAAACCCCATGGTTTTAGACAAAACATCTTAGTCATTGTCATTTCAACCTGAATTTGGGAAAAGTCTTGCTTCATTAAAGCTGCAATTTGTCCTTAAAACTGTGGTTTGGTTTGGGGTTTTTTTGGTATTTTTTTTTGGTTCAGTCAATGCCTTGTGTAGTGGAGGTTGGACAAAAATGTTCATCTGTATTAAT